>CM071934.1:51488963-51650538 GCA_016081115.2 Rehmannia glutinosa
TGAAAGAGAATTAAAAAGAAGCATATAAATATTAAAGAGGCACAAAAATACGTGCTGATATCAAAAGTAAACAACTTCATATGAGTTCCAAGAGTTTAAATTCATAAGAAAAAATGACAGAAAAATATGAAGTAAACAGTCCTCGTCCAGAGAAAACAAGCGGTAGAAAGAAATATTTGATGAACTTCTTGAGCTTTCAACCGATTTCTTGAGCTTGCTATTTTTGTTTTAAGCTCCTCATAGCTTCTTTAAACTCATCATAGTCCTCTTAGTATCTCTCATGAAGTTCACCAAGTTTTTCATCTAATCCATCCTGACTCTCATCTCCATCGTGATCATTAGTGACGATATTATCCTCTGGAGCACTATGAGACCCTCCTTACCAAATTTTTTCATCTCAATATCGCCAAAAATGTCATCTAAAACTTGATAGCGAGGCTCTAGCACCACATTTAGCCGACTTAGTATGTTGTTATTATCAAAATCATTTCTAATGACTTCAAAGTTGAGCTCGGAAGGTGGAAGACCGAATTTGAGAAGTAGCTTGGAAATCAAATTACCCAAGGAAAATTGCTTGGACCCCAAAGTGATAGCATCTATAAAGATCTGCAAAAACGACCCCATAATTCACAAATTCACACCTTTATCTTTGAAAGTCTAAAAGTAGTCCATATTACTCTGGTAATTTCTGGACTTCCCACAAACACAATATGAAACAATCGGACAAACAATGCAAGCTCATCCGTCATAGATTGTGTTGTAAATTTCGCATAACACCTAAAAAGGTTTTCACTTCCTCTAAAGAGATGCCTAGTTTCCTTTCATCCCAATGAATAAACGAAATATAATCCCAACCATCTTCTCTCACACCAAGTAATCAACAAATCTCATTAGGGGTCCACCGAAAGTGAAGCCCTTTTACAAATGAATTTAAAGCCACCACTTATGAGTATCATGAAATTCAATCTAAATATTAGCATAAAAATACATGATCACCTCATCATCATACATAATAAAAAGTGATCCCACAATTACATCCAACCTTGAGTTACAAAAAATTCACGAATAGTAGGCAAATCATCCAAAAATGTCCCAAACCGAAAAAATGTCGTCCATCCAATTTGTTTATTCCATATATTAGGTCCTTAATTTTTGGCATACTTATGAATAAATAACGATGAATTTGAACCACTCGAAAAAGAGATAAAAGGGATTTCTTACTTTTGGATCATTTTATTGTCATTTATAATAGTTGCTGAGGAGGTAGCAATTTGAGCCCGAGAAAGTTATGGATTTGTATTACTTGGTTGACCTTGAGCCATTTGTCGTTGTGTTGCTCATATTTCTCTTTGTTCCACCGCAAATTAATGATTTAAGGATGAATCCTCTCCTGGCCATTTTCGCTTTTGGGGAGGTGATCGGTAAAATTCTTTGGAGGTGACATGTATGTAAAATTACTCAAGAAATAGAATAAATTAACAATAAGAATCATGAAAATTGATGTAGTGTAGATGGAGATTGAAATTTGGGGTTGTATTCAAAAGTTAGAGTTTTAAGAGAAGGATGAAGATTCTATGAAAAAGTCGGGACAATGAGTTTTTAAGTGTGTTCTGCATCGATAGCGACCTATGCATGTTTCCAGAGAAAAATTCTGGCTCATTTTTTAAGTTCTGAAAAATAGTTTTTCACCCCAAAACTTTTCTATTGAAAGTAAATGCTCAAAACGAAAACATAAACATTATTCAATATGTATTATGCTTAAACGAGCTGGAATAGAGTTAAAAGACTCGATGGGTAACTATTTTGTAAAAATATATGCAAGCCGATCTTGAGATTGAACAAAGCACATCTCAATTTCTCGTTTGAAATGCAATCCCTTAAAAGTGATGTCGAACCTCAATATGTTTGGTTTTGATTGTGATGAATCGGATTTTGAGAAATATTAATGGCGGAAGTATTATCATAAAAAATAGGAATATTCTCAAAATTAATTTTGTAATCCGCGAACGTTTATTTCATCCATAATAATTGTGTATAACAAAAAGCAGCAGAAATGTATTTGACTTCAACAATTAATAAAGAGACAATTTTTTTCTTTTTAGAAAACCAATAGATGAGACAATCGCCTAGAAATTGACATGAGTCGAATGTGATTATATGATCATCAATGTTTTTGGCATAATTCGAGTCACTATAGCCTTTTAAAGAAAAACTTTCATTTTTCGGATAAAACAAACCATATAAAATAGTGCCTTTTAAGTATCTAAAAATTCTTTTCACGACACTCAAATGAGATTCTTTGAGATTGCTTTGAAATCGAGCACATGGTATACGACATGAAGAATATCGGTCTACTTGCGATTAAGTAAAGTAAACTATCAATCAAAGTTCGATATTTGGTTTCGTCAACCGGTTTATCTTTTCATCCTTGTCGAGTTTGACGTTTGTTGCCACCGGTTCTTCCTTCTTCTATTCCAAATTTCTTTAGAAGTTCCATTGTGTATTTGGATTGTGAGATATATATTCTTCGACATTGTTTGATTTGAAGTCTAAGGAAGAAGTTTAGTTCACCCATCATACTTATTTCAAATTTACCTTGCATAAGCTTAGAAAAATTCATGCACAAAGATTCATTAGAGCACCAAAAATGATATTATCAACATATATTTTAACTAGAAGACTATCTAGTCTTTTTTCAAAAACAAAAAAAGTAGTATCAACTTTCCTCTTGTAAAACTATTTTCTAAAAAGAAATGAACTTAGTCTATCATACCATACTCTGGGTGCTTGTTTGAGGCCATATAAAGTCTTTTTAAGTTTGTAAATATCATTTGGTCTTGAAAAACGTCCGAACCCCGGAGGTTGTTTTACATAGACTTCTTGAATAAAACCATTTAGAAAAGCGGACTTGACATCCAATTGGTAAAGTTTAAAACTTTTGAAACAAGAATAAGCAAGATACTAATAGCTTCTAAACGTGCTACGGGTGCAAAAGTTTCATCATAACCAATACCTTTATCTTGACAATAACTTTGATCTTCTAACTTTGCTTTATTTGGAATGATGTTGCCTTGATCATCCAATTTTTTCTGAAACACCCATTTTATTCCGATGATGGTTTGTGATGGAGGACGAGTCACAAGTTCCCAAACTTCATTTCTTTCAAATTGATTTATCTCTTCTTGCATTTCTAGAAACCAATCTTCATATTCAATATTTTCCTTTGCATTTTAGGGTCTTTTAGTGAAATTAGAGCTTTTTCAAAGAAATTTCCTTATTTGTCATGACCTTGTCAGTGGATCCTCAATAATAAGATCTTTAGGATGATCTTCTTTGAATTTAGTACCACGGAAATTCAAGTCTCACCCTTTTCTTCTTGTTGAACATTTGTTGAAGAAGAATCTTGGTCATTTAGAGTGATATTTGGAATAATTGATTCCCCATCATCTTCATCATTACTATCTTCATTTGTGATTTTTGAACATTTGAGGCTTCATTGAATTTGACGTGTATAGATCCTTCGACTACCAAGCTTATTTTATCATATACTCGGTATGCTTTGCTTTTGGCCGAGTATCCCAAAACAATTTCTACATCGGCCTTGGGATGAGTCCAAATGATTATTGGTGTTTAAAATGAATCATTTGCAAACGAATATCTTGAAGTAGTGATATTTGATGTTCTTCATTTCCAAAGCTCGTACGGAGTTTTGTTTAACTTTGGTCAAAAATATACTTGGCTTACCACATAGCAAGCGGTGTTTACGACTTCATCCCAAAAATATTTTGGAAGTGAATATTTATTAAACATTGACCGACACATTTCTTGTAGAGGTTGGTTTTCCTTTCTCGCTAAACCATTACATTGAGGAATTCTAGTAGCCGAGAAATTATGAGCATATTCTTTGATTTCACTTCTAATAAATTTTATAGAATCTTCTTTTTAATTTTGTTTACGTCTAAACAACTTAGCAAACTCGTAAGCGGCGTCCTTTTTATTAGCAAGAAAAATATGTTGAAATTGGTTTTCGGAAATTGGGTTTTTACCTAATTTTGACAAATTATTTAAGTGGGTTTATTTATTTATTATAGAAAATAAATGAGATAAACGTAATTTACACTGCGGGTAGATGAGTTTAGCATTTTAAATTTCTCAAAATCAATATTAGGTGAATGAGAAATTAGTGCTTAAAGTAAGCCACTTAAATGCCTTGTATATATGGAAATATAATAGGGTGGGAGTTTGGAAAGTCACATCCCACATGGAAAGTATTTCAATATGCTTGACTTGTTTCCCACCAATAATAAGGAGTAATCATGTGGAGCTCTTTATGATACACTCTAGTGGACCAAGTCAATTTTGACTAGTCTTTGGCTAGCTCAAAGAGCAACGGACGATGCGGAGCACCATTACCAGGCCGTCGAGCCGGGCCCACATGTATCATACATAGTTGCATTGGGCGCTTTAGAGACACACTTTGCACATCACACGTGTGCATCATCGTGAAGATCTGTGAGGAGCCTAAAAGTTATGAAAAATCGAACAATGGTTCAGTCCAGTGGCTCAGTGACTTGGCATGGCAGCGGCTCGATGGCATAACTCAGGCGAGTCGTCAAATGGCGCCATGTGGCGGGAGGTGGCGCTGATTGGGCCTTTGCACTTGTTCGGGCCGAGGGATACCACGACATCCAATGTGCGGTGCATGCGAGGATGTGTACCTTCTTGGATGCGATCCCCAGACTATCGGATCATGATTGTTGATCATAAGGGCAATCGACGTCTTGGTTGATCGAACCATGGGTTGCACCTAATCTAAAGAAGCACCTAAAGTTCTATAAAAGGAGTCCCTCACACTACAAGAAAAAGCTAAACGACATCTGTTTTTAGCCGATGTCTATTAAAAATAGACCGATGTCATAACCGGTGATGTTAAAAGTCTAGATATTTGACATTGGTTTTAAACGGGTGAAAACGGTTGTAAAAATAAAGACATTGGTTAACAATCGATGTTGTTAGCATTTGAGGATGCCGACCTAACATCATTAGTTTGAAATCGACATATGTTTCGGCCGATGTTATTTATTAAATATTAACATTAGTTTAAAGAACGATTTTAAACCGATGTTACACAAAGTTAAGCAATTAGTTCAAAATGGACGTTATTTGTATTTAACATATCAATGTTCAAAATATAAATATATATATATACACACACACATTCACCATACAATCCACCGTCAAAGCAAATAAACAAATGAGCGATCCACATCAAAATAAAATGCATTACACAAATACACATCATATCAAAATCATTTCAAAAAACACGACTACAATAACTTCCAATCCACATCCAAGACCTAATCCACATCCAAAGGAAACAAGACAATCAAATTAAACAAGACTATTGATCCAATCCTCATCAACATCATTTCCAAAAGGCAATCACACTGCAATATCATCAACACAAAACAACGCAAATAATAGTAATGACATAAATCTTAAAAAGGACACTACAATATGATCACCAATTCCAAACAATACTACATTAACTTGAATATCCATGCAACAAAAAAAGTCTAATATTCCAAGCTAACACATGCAACAAAAGAGATTCTCCAAAAACTTTCAAGGCATTTTGCAATTCTCTGTAATCCTTGAGTTGATGCAAAAACAAATTCATGTATAGATTGACATCAACAATCAAGACACAAAATTTTCATCATACATAGTTAGCTAAACAAGGTATATGCAAAAAAGACCATCTTCACATGTATACTTACCTATAAAATAAAGGTGAAATGCTAACATTTGAATAAGTACCTAGCAACTGAAAATAAAGTTAATAACTTGAAGAACAAAAATAAAAAAAAATAAAATAGTCTTCTAATTCACTAACATATGAATAAGTACCAATCTAATATCGATAAAGTTTGACGTGAATATTGCACAACGCGAGCGAGAATTCTTAATGACACGATTCTACAATACATGAGGGTCACTTATAAAACTATTAGGAATAAAGACATGATCGAAATCTCATGTTTCTTGAAAAAGGTTTGTCATTAATGTTTTGCGAATATAGGGAATCTAGCTAAACAAAATAATAGAATATCGATCATAATTGAAAGGAAGTATTACTGTTTGGAGAACTTTCTTTTGATAGCGGCACCTCTGCAAGATAAGCAAAAAGAAAAAAATAGTAAAAGCGAAATAATTTTGAAGCCAAATACCCTTCTAAGGAAAATAGGATATGTTTTAGTAATCACCTTTCGATGCTATAAATATATAAAATCACAATAGGTAAATACGATGCGAGTGCTTTTGACTCTCACCAACATAACGATGGTAACTGGACTACCGTACAAAGGAATATACTTTGTTAGAGTCCAAGGAAGTCATACCTGCATCATTAATTACTACTTGTCAGTGCCTCCATGAACAAAAGCAGCAGAAGAAAAATCCTTATAACTTAAAAAACATAAGCTACAAACAGTGATGATAAAAATGCCCCCACATACCAGGTAAATAATGTAGCAATTTTCACCAAAAAACAAAAAAAGATCAGGTAAATCTAACACACTTAAACATGAAGAAATCATCAATTTAGTTCTGACTGCAGCAAATAGCAATAGACAACAACTACATCTTGAGAATTTCATTATATCGATAAAGATATCTTTGTCGTAAAAGTGACTAAAACATCATACATAAGATTCATCCTTGAAGAAGCACTTAGAAATGTAAGACAATTCAACAATTGAAAGAATTGTGTTGAGATTATGAGGTATAATATGTCAACGTGAACATAAAAATACAAACAAAGAAAAAATGGGTGAGTAAACCAACATTGTCACAAAGTCAGTTGTCCCACCAATCAGACACACACAACATGTAAGAAAATTCTCTCTATTTGAACACATGCATTTATTCTCAGATCAATATTTGATTTGGTGAAAGTGATGGTAAGTATCACTAATCAGGAGCATTGTTATCCAAATCAAGACGACTATCATTAACAAGCTGCACTGTTTCAAAACCATCCAGTATTTTGGATGAAACTAGGATAACACTCAATTTGACAACAAAAATAATCAAAAGTATAAGTTCCAGTAGCAAGTATATAAAAATCATAACAAGTACAATTGAATTGACCCTAATAGTTGACCGAAAATGTCTTTATCGTATTATGTCCAAAATTTAACCCAAACTAGAGAACAGACGGTCATAAACAAGATACACCAAGCATCACTATTATCAAGGGGGAGGGGAACAAAATTATCTACTATGTTCTAAATATAGGAACAAGGAGAGAAGATATGGGCCAAAAGTTATACAGTTTTATGTTACTAGTTATCTTGATAATATGTATATTCCATTTATGTTTGTATATGCCCAACTCTGCAACTCTTCAGATGAAATCATTACACGTATTAATTTTTATGGGTTGAATGTTTCAATCTAATAGCTCTAGACACTAGATACTGGGTATTTATACTCTAAGAGGCAATTGACATCTAAGATTTCTACACTTAACATATCTCCATTTGATGTAGACAACTTGAGAGAGCAATGAGAACTCTGTTACGGATGTTGCACCTTGCAAAAGATAGAAGGTATGCTCAGCAATTATCCACTAAAATATACTTTCTGGTAATGTGCCACATTATACTATATTAACACTGGCCTTCCTTGTTATAGCTGCTTTGTTTTTACTTTGGTGACCAATTGTTACCATTAGAGAAATTGGTTTGAGTCCTCTTTTGTAATTTCATTTCAATAAAAAATTGTACTTGAAGAAATACATTCAAAAAACCACGGAGGTCATGTGAATCGACAAGAAAATCGATATAAACCCAAATGTTGTAAATGATAGTACAATTCAATAAATGATTTCCCTAAAAGAATTAATGTAAAAAAAAACGAGAATAACAGTATAACACATAGAAAAAAGTGAAAAAGATTACCAAAAAGGGAGAGAGGGGGAGAGAAATAACAATGCACTCCTTTTATTACTTCTCCTCATGCACAAAAATTAATCCACTATTAATGACCTCATCCCACTAATACAATTACTTTCTAGCGGATCAATTGAAACCCCAAAAGCAAGCAGTTAAAAGAAAGTTAACGAATACCACCTCTGAGCTATTATTTGGTCAAATTAGCAAAAGCAAATCAAATATAATGACACTTAGATCAATCAGCCAGAGACTTGTGAATATAATTGCATCAAATCAAATCATGAGTATTAAGCATGCCAAGTGCATTACCCACTGTGAATTTCAATAGCATCAATCAGCCTCAAAGCAATCCATAAACATAAGGCATTAATATGGCCAGGGACCATCGCAAGCTGAGAAAAGAAGGATCTTGAGGATCAAAATCTCGAGCCAGTGAGCATACATTGCCGCAAACCCAATTGGGTCTTGTGTATTCATGATGCACCTTGTGAATTTTCTCATAACCCCACTTGTAATGAAATCTATTGATCCAATAGTTTATATAGTCCTCAACGATGAAATACACCCCCAAATGCAATAAAATGCATATGACGTTTCAAATTATCAAACAGTAGAAGGTGTTCAAACTCGGTTAAAAGAATGAAAAAGATAATATCCAAATAATCCTAACTCTTTGTCCATGATGACCGCATAAAGATAATATCTCAGGCAAAAGCAACGCATTCACATTGATAATGAATAACTTAAAGAACTGGCCACTCCACCATTCATAATAACTCAAAGTTGTCTAAGAGACTACATGCAATCCTTAACTTTGGAAATAGAATTTATACAAACTTAAAAAATATTTGGATGTCCACATTACAATATTCTTAATCTGCACCAAGCAGGACCAAAGCTATAATTACACATTATGGGGTAAAAATTTCAAACACAACCATCTCCCCAATTCCAAGATTCATAACTAAATTTTAATTAACATACTACTAAAATTAACTTATGTGGGAATAAAATTGTTGAGTACCAAACAACTAATAGAAGAATTAAGTCTGCAGCCAATCTGATTTCCGGCCTTGCCATTAACTTTTCAGTTGGCATTTTGTGAGTTTAAAGCTGAGGTTTGACACCCCACGCAAGTGAGGCATGAATATTAATCATGCTCAACTTGTCATTGAAGTAGTGAAACGGCTCAGGAGGCATGAGCTTTGTCATGATATCTGCGGTATGTCAAGTAGAAGGGGTCTGAATAACTTTGATAAGTCCTCTGATTTTCTCCCGTACAAAGTGGCAGTCGATTTGGATATGTCTTGTTTTCTCATGGTGACAATAACTCTGAGTTAAGCGGACTTGCTATATGTATCTAGCATTGCTGTTTTGGTGATAAGAACTTGCAAGTCTTTTAATAAATATGTTAACCACTGCACTTCACAAGCAGCTACTGTAATTGCTCTGTACTCAGCCTCAGTTGAGGATCTACTGTTTGTGGGTTGTTTCTTGGCTTTCCAGGAGATGAGAGAATCTTCAAGTAGATAACAAATCCACGAACACTTCGTCTTGTATCTTTGCATCTTGCCCAATTAATATCTGTGAAGACTTGGAGCTGCAATGATGAAGAAGATCGATAATATAAGCCTTTGCCAGGGGCTGGACTTGATATACCTCAACACTCTGTGTTGCTTCTAGATGAGAAGAAGTTGGGTTAGACATGAATTGATTAAGAGTATAAATGTTGTAGGAGAGTTCTAGCACTTTGTAAACTGAGATAGAGAAGCCTTCCTCTGAGCATTCAGAAATGAGGGATCTGTTAAAATGGTACCTTCTTTGTTGGTTAATTCCATGTTTGTATCCATTGGAGTATTGCTTGGTTGCAACCCAAATAACCTATTTTTGTGAATATGTCTACATCATACTTTCTTTGGCAAATAGCAATGTCTTTGGAAGTCCTTGCAACTTCAATACCGAGAATATATTTTAAAGTGCCAAGATCTTTTATTGTAAATGTGGCATCTAAATGAGCTTTGATATCTTGTATATCTATAATATTATTCGATGCTAGAATAACTCATCCACATATACACAAAGGACTGTAATAGACACATAAGATTATTTGATAAAGAAAAAACTATCAAATTGTGATTGACAGAAACCATAGGCTAGTAACCAAAAAGTAAGTTTATGAAATCATTGTCTAGAAGCCTATTTAGGGCTATATAAGCTCTTTGTAAGTCTACAAACTAAGTTGTTATTAGGGAGTTTATAACCAAAGGGAGGTTTCATATAGATTTATTTATGAAGATCACCAGGTAAAATGGCATTATTAACATTTAATTCGTGTAAAAACCATCCTTTACGATTTGCCATTGCTAGGACTAGTCTTCTTTGTTGTATGAAAATATATCAAAGTATTATATGCCTTCTTCTTATGTATATTTTTTTCCACTAGTCGTGCTTTATACCTTTCTATTAAATCATCAGACTTATATTTGACTTTAAAAACCCATTTACAGCCCATGTAATGCTTATTCAAGGAAGCTCGATCAAAAGCCAAGTATTGTTTTTTTCTAAAAGCACCAATTTACTCGCCGTCATAATCTGCACGATGTAGGATGTTTGTTGGCTTGAATATATGTTTTGAGTATTGTGAGAAGACTTATTTGTGTTGTAAATCTATGTCAAAATAGGGTCTAAAACAATCTATTTAATCTTCATTGGATATGCTAATAACAATAATATATACATATTGATTTTTAATGCACAAATCAACAATTCCAGATGTACATGAAGATACAATTATTGAACAAGTAATGCTATATTTTTCGAAAACGTCTTTCCTTGTTAATAAAGGAAAGAAGTTAATTCTAGAAAAAGAACACGTGATTCTGCAGATGGTAATCATCAAAGTGAAGAAGAACCAAAACTCAGTAAAAAGGCCAAAATAACAAAGTCTTTTGGTCTAGATTTTCTAATTTATGTGTTAGAAAATGAACCAAAGACAATTGGTGAAGCATTGTCCAGTCCAGAAGCTCCGTTCTGGAAAGAACCCATGAATAATGAGATAGATTCCATTATCCAAAACCATACCTGGGATTTGGTAGATCTCCCACTGGGGATTAAGCCTTTAGGATGCAAATGGATCCTTAAAAAATATAAAGATGGTGGAACTATTCATAAGTACAATGCTAAAATAGTAGCTAAAGGGTTCAAACAAAAATAAGGCTTTCACTTCTTTGATACATATTCACATGTGATAAGGATCACATCTATTAGAGTTCTCATTGCTATTGATGCATTGCATAATACATCAAATGGATGTGAATACGACATTTCTAAATGGTGAATTAGAAGAAAAAATCTACATGGAACAACCTGAAGAGTTTGTCGCTCGGACAGGAGAAGAAGGAGCGTACGCTCGTTAAGTCATTGTATGGCCTAAACAAGCTCCGAACAAATGGCACGAGAAATTTCATAGAACTATGTTGTCGAATGGGTTTGAAATAAAGGAATGTGATAGATTCATTTATATTAAAGATACACCAAATGCTTATGTTATTGTCTCTCTATACGTTGACGACATGTTGATTATGGAATCATGATATCATCATGAATACGAAGAAAATATTGATAAATATTTTGATATGAAAGATATGGATGTAGTAGATGTTATTCTGGGAATTAAGATCTCTAAAACATCTGATGGACTTGTCCTATCATAGTCTAATTATGTTGAGACAGTACTTTGAAAGTTCAATGCTTATGACAGTATTCCAGCTAAAACACCTGTTGATTTAAGCTTACACTTAGCAAAAAATCAGGGTAAGCCTGTATCTCAACTAGAATATTTTCGGATTATTGGCAGTCTAATATATGTTATAAACTTCACTCGTTCGGATATTGTCTATGCATTTAATAAATTGAGTAGATTTATTAGTAATCCTGGCAATGACCGTTATAAGGCAATGATAAGGGTTTTTAGATATCTAAGTCTCACCTTAAATTATGGATTACATTATTCAAGATATCTAGATGTGTTAGAATGATACAGTGATGCTAATTGAATATCTGACACACAAGATTCCAAGTCCACTATTGGTTAGGTTTTTACCATTGGTGGTAAAGTGGTGTCGTGGAACATCCTCTAAACAAACTTGTATAGCTCAATTCATGATGGAATCCGAATTTATAGCTCTGGATAGAGCTGGCGAAGAAACAGAATGGCTTCGGAACTTCTTAGAGGATATTTCTTGTTGACCTAAGTTGGTAGCTGCAATCATGGTACATTGTGATATCCAGTCAACTATAGGAAGTGCACAAAATAATATGTACAATGGTAAGTGTTGACATATACGTCGAAGACATAATACTGTTAGGCATTTGATCTCAAATGGGGTTATTACAATCAATTACGTGAAATCGAAGGAAAACCTAGCAGATCCATTACCTAAAGGTTTGAATAGAGATCAAGTATACTGTTTATCAAAGGAAATGGACAAAAAATCCACAAAATAAGAGTATTCATAGTGGTAATCCAACCTTATTGGAGATCTCAAGACCTTAGTTCAATGGAAAAACTAAGTTATGAATATTTACTTAAACACTTGGAAAAAGTTACAGCTCATTCATATCAAAGTAGAAGAACCTGTAGAATGTGGTGATGTTAAGTTATAAACTTTTAATGATTTTATACTTGAAAGAGGTGGAGTATTACATGATACCCTTAATAGGAGATCACCTATATAAGTGTGAAGATGGGTTGCGAGGACCCAAATTTTTGTAAACTTAAATATAAGTTCTACAATAATATCGGGTGATGTATTACTTAACTATGTATAACAATATTTATTTTAATAAAATGTGACATCAATTTCAATTTCCCTTAATATTTGACTATATTTTTTTTGATTACTAATTCCTACCTACTAATTAATTACTTAAGTATTTTATGTTATTAACTTGTACATTAAAACTTTTATAGAATCATAGAAACTTGAGGTGACTTATCTATATAAGTAAGATGAATATAAGACTTGACTTATATAGGAGGATTAGTGTAAAAGAAAGGTGATAAGGAATTTGGGAGATGTGATAAAGGGAACCAAATATCACAAATAATTATACAAAAAAAAAGTTGAAGAAGGATGAGAGGGACGGGGGACGGCCAAGACAAGGGGGAAGCAAACAAATTAATTGTTGTTCTTACCAATACATCATTAAGCATGCACAAGCCTTTCCCTTCTCAATATAAACCTTGGCCATTCCAAGGCAAGCATGCCAAAAACTAGCCTACAAAACATGATCAAAAAAAAAAAAAAAAAAAAAGAGGCTCTGAGTGCAAGAGGAGAGGAGGGGGGATTGGGAGGAGGAAGACTCTACTTGTACCAAGACCTCCATTTTTGTCTCTCTCCCGCAGTTATACATATTACAAAAAAAAACCTCTTTCCTCTCCACTTAAAGGCCGAAAATCTTGCAAAGTTTGGGTAAGAATTCTTGTTCTTCTTCATGTCATCCCCTTTTCTTAAACTCTATACATTTCCTCATCTTGGTGTGGTTGTTTTGAGAGCCTCAAATAGCTAAAGTATCAAGGTAAGTAAACTCATTAAGTTTGGGTATTCCTTTATTTTCTCCTTCTTACCTCCAACTTACACTTTCTTGACACCATTTGTAAATATTTTCACCTCCTAGGGGCTGTCCCAAGGTCTTTAGAGCCACAAGAAATGGTTCTAGGGAGAAGAAGTCATATTTTTAGACTACTATATTTGAAGGCAAAAAGGTAGGTGGAAAACTCTTCAAAAAATCCATCATATTTTCTACCAAATGCATGTAAATTTATGTTTATATGTCAATGTGTGAAATGTATGAAATTTACAAGTATATTAGAGTATTATGTTCTAAATAGATTTTAAGAAGTTGGGCATAATTTTATACTTTGTAAAAATGTAGATTAAAATGTCTAGTGTTATATTTTTATGGTGATTTTTGATATGCATGTCAAAATATAGTTTAGAAATTCTTAATATTATTTTTATACTTGAGTCAAATTCTGAACTTTTGTCTTGGTAGCTAAATCCGAACCTTGGGCCATTTTTGCAATTTTCATAAAATATAGGACTTTACAATAAATAAAACTGTACAAGGACCCCCTCATAATTTTAAAATTTTGGACTTAAAATAGTGTAATTTTGATATATTAAGTGACTCAGAAAATTTGGAGACTATTTGGGTCAAGAAATGCGATAAAGAATAAATTTGGCACTAAAATGTAAAACTTTGAAATTTAAAGGACCAATCTGAAATTTTTGAAACATGGATAGTTCTTGTACCCGAAAAATTAATAACCTAAATCTTGTGACCTTTGGACCCTTGGTTCAAGTTTCATAACAATCAGACATGAAACGAGACCATAATGACAAAATTATTTTTGGGCCAAATTTATAATTTTCAAAAATAGAGAACCTAATCTGCGAATTTTCCAAAACTTATTTTATCACAAAACTTACATTAAGGTATATTTTATAATAATTATCCAACAAAACTTATATTTTTATTTATCCAAGCCATCAATCGGGCTTCTTTACCCGAATAAATACACGATTAATAAGGCGACTTCCTCGCCCTGAATAAATCTATATTATAAGAACAAAGGACTTATTCATAATATATCAAATATCATCTCCCGCTAGATTATCCACCAGGTAGCTACACCGCAATTTTAAATGTAATTAAACTCGATACCGGACACTGCTTGACTAGATCATTCTGGTTTTATGACTAACTCGTTATGAACCGCTGAAACACTTGAATGAGATAACATCTAATTGTATTTTTGGAATCGATAAGTCGTGTATCGGATGGGATAGCTCGACTGCAATACCGTACTGAACTCCATCGTCCAAATTCCAACCTCGAGTTAGATAGGAGAGTCGATGTGTGATTGGGTCGTAGTTTGGGTGTATCATGATTATGACTATCTTCGGGCCTTGCAAGCCTTCTTGTTGGAGACATCGGGCCTTCGGGATATCGGCCCATTTTTATCCATTTCGAGGGATAAGGTGATCTGTTAAGGGAGCCGATGTTTGATCGACACATCTCCGATGTATAAGGTTGGATGGTTGGCAGCACACTTTCATGTGCAATCCCTTGAACAAAAATTAGTTGGCGTCGTACTTTCATGCGCAACCACTTTTTCTTGACTGTTTGCTAATCGTTCTAAACTTACTTAAATACATGTATAATTATTATTTATTAAAAGTATGATGATATTGCATTCACGACTCATGCATTAATTTCCATGAAATGGTTTTCCTACACAACAGTAAGCCACACTCGCACACCCGCACCCATCCATTGAGAATTTTTGTCTCACCTCCACCTTTTTGACGACCAGAGGACGAGACTCTGTACCAGGTGGATGTCCATGAGGACTCCAAGCAACGAAGTAGTTTCTTAATTGTAATTCTGACCGGCTTAGGACGGATCAAACTTATTTTTAATAGTTATGTTTTTCAACAATTTCAAATTGTAATATTTGGGCGTAGGACCATTAAGATTTAAGAATGATTGTTGTCGTTGAATCATATTTGCTGTTATTTCCGCTGCAAACCGTACTCTGACTAGGTTGATTATATTATCTACGCTTATTTCAGGATTATATTATCATTGTTGGTTTTATGTTGATGGATAAACGAAACTGTTTAGTAAACCGACATAAGTTTGATTGTCTGTGTTGAGACTCCCATTTTGGGGCGTGACACTAGGTGGTATCAGAGCTCGGCTAGTAAGAAGGAAACTTACACTGATCTGACCCAAGATAGGACCTTCTACCTGTATTGGGTATTACCACTACTAATTAGACTAAGTTGAGAATTCGAAACAATTGGGAATTATAGAATGCTTAATGTAGAGTACTTAGTCGATTTCCTGATTTAGGTAGTACCTTTTTTTCTTTTTTTCTTCTTCACGTCCTCTTTCTCAGAGGCATTCCAAGAGAGGAATAATACATAGACTCAAGATTCAGTTAGTACCTTATAGTTCTTGAATTCCTTTTCTTAGTTGTTCTGTACTCATTTTAACAAACCCTATTGTTCTTGTCCAGGTATGGAACCCGAGACACCCACGTGGCCGATGATCTATGAGCTATGAGCCGAGAGGGATTACCATGAAAACGCGGCAAGGTATTAGGAGGAAAAACACTCACACGATGTCTCTCGACTTTATTTGGAGCGGCAACGAAATCAAACATTTGAGGAGCAATTATAAGATAAATGAATGCCCTCTATACACAGATGGTCGAACAACACGGAAGGGAAAGACCACGCGCCATTGAAAGGGAGGACCCTAACCCTCCACGAGATAGGACACCCTCCCTGGAACTACCACCTTCACCACCTCTCCCAGCTACGGGAGAAGACTTAATAGCGCAAGCTCTCCAATGGATCTTGTTGTTCATGCAACAACAAGCGGGACATAACCGAAATGTGTAGGAGCCTGCATGCGATGCACATGACCGGGTATTGGAGAGATTCACGCGCTTTGACCCACCGGTTTTCCAAGGGGAACCAGATGATGCAATGGCCGAGGTTGGCTCGAGACACTGAAAAGTATTTTCGCCACCTTACAGTACACGGAGGAACAACATATCACTTTGGTTGTTTTTCGATTGGAATCTGCAACCCGAGACTAGTGGAGGGTGTGGAAAGGAAATGGGTCCAAGATAGGACTTGGAGAACTTGGGAAAACTTTCTACTGGAGTTCAAGGACCTTTATATCTCACAAGTGGTCCGAGAGGCCAGGCGTGATGAGTTTCACCAGTTAAGGCAAGGGAATATGATGGTAGCCCAGTATAAATCCGAATTCCACCGACTGTCAAGGTATGCCTTGGGCTCCATAAGCACTGAGGCAGATAATCTGTACAATTTCACCAGGGAATTAAGGTTAGAACTAGTAGAATTAAGTATTGACCGTGGAGTTGGATACGTACTCGACTGTGTTTAAGGTAGCAGCCCGACTGGAAATGCGACTGAGCTGAATTGGGCAACTTCAACAGAATAGGGCCTCGGTCTCTAAAAGACCAAGAAAAAGCATTCGGACCGCTTTATGAAATTCCGGAGGCATGAACCGGATAGGCCAAGAAAGGGAAACAACCATAAGATGGGATATTCGCCAGATCAGTATTGGCATAAGCAAGGTAATTGTCTTAGATATGGCAGCGTGCAACTAGATTTGGGTCTGGCTAATGTGTACTGCTCCTGGAAATAAGCCTGTGCCACTCCAGAAACCCAAACACGACAGATGTGGTGGAAGGTACGCTTCCAGTATCTGATCACCGTGCTAAAGTATTATTTGACCCCAGATCATCACACTCCTTTGGTGCACCGTATTTTGCTCGTAACTTGCATACGTGCATGGAATGCTGCCTATTTGCTTAGAGGTGTCAGCTCCTTTGGGTGCGAGCCAAATAACTGATCCCATATATAATGCATGTGAAGTAAAGATTGACGATGTGTGTTCTCCTGCTAATTTGATATTACTGCCTATATTTGAGTTTGATATTATTTTGGGAACGGATTGGTTATCTGCACACTTTGCACAAATGGACTATCACAATAAATCTGTTAAGTTGTGTAAAACTTGGGAAACCCATAGTAGAGTTATCGGGTAGGGCACGAATCTCGTTAGCCCCAATCATTTCTGCCATTAAGGCTAGAAAAGTAATCTCAAATGGGGCGCAAGGGTACTTGCATTTATAATTAACAAACCTAAGGTTGAGACCCGGATTCACTAGGTGCCTATAGTATCAGAATAACCAGACGTATTTACGCAAGAACTCACTACACTTTCCCCGGATAGGGAAATCAAATTCACCATTGAGACGCAGGAGCACTATCAGTAGCGAGAACACCGTACAGAATGGCTCCAGTAGAACTACAAGGCTCGAAGGCTCAACTACAGAAATTAATGGTTGTGGCATTTAATGGACTAAGCACATCCCCGTGGGGTGGTCCAGTGCTATTTGTCAAGAAGAAAAATGGGTCATTGAGACTGTTCATAGACTATCGCAGACTTAACAACGTGACCGTAAAAAAAAAGTAGCCCCTCCTGAGGATCGATGAGCTATTTGACCAACTTCAGGGAGCCACGGTGCACTCGAAGTTCGATTTACAACAAAGGTACTATCATTTGAAGATCAAGGGTGAGGACATACCTAAGACATCATTCCAAACTAGGTATGGTCACTATGAGTTTGTAGTGATGCCATTACGTTCGACAAATGCCCTTGCAACATTCATGGATTTAATGCATAAAGTGTTTTGACCTTACCTCAATCAGTTTTTAATAATCTTCATTGAAGACATACTCGTGTATTCCAAGTCGAAAGAGGATCACAAACGTCATTTAAGGATTGTAGTTGAGACATTACAACAACATAAATTTACACCAAATTCAGCAAGTCTTGCGAATTTTGGTGGAGAAAGTCACGTTCTAGGTCACATAGTGTATGCGGAAATGGATCACGATGGATCCATCAACGATACAACACGTTATTGAATGGAAATAACCTGAAGCAGTGACAGAGATCTGAAGTTTTTTAGGATTGGGTGGATATTACCAAAGATTTATAAAGGATTTCTCTAAGATCGCTGGATCACTTTCGCGATTGACTCAGAAGCAGGTCATATTTGAGTGGAGCAAAAAGTGTGAATCCTATTTTCAAGAGCTGAAGAAACGACTCACAACTGCTCACTGTCCTAGCTCTTCCAAGTGGAAGTGAAGGTTTTCTCATTTATAGCGATGCCTCGAAAGAAGGACTAGGAGTCGTACTCATGCAAGAGGGAAGAGTATTCGCTTATGCCTCGCGGAAGCTCAAAACATATGAGGCAAACTACCCTACACATGACCTAGAGCTGGCAGCAATAGTTTTTGCATTGAAGAAGTGGCAACGCTACTTATATGGAGCAACAATCACAGTATTCACAGACCACAAGAGTTTGAAGTATTTGTTCTCCGAGAAGGATCTCAATTTGAGGTAGAGAAGGTAGATGGAACTAATTGAAGACTATCACTTCGATATCCGTTACCACCCTGGGAAGGCAAATGCAGTGGCAGATGCCTTAAGTAGAAAGGCCAGTATAGCCAGACTCATGATTATGGAATGGAAATCCCTAGAGGAGTTAAGTAGAAAGGACACTCAGATTTTGCGCTAGTATCTTGGTAAGGCCTGAGTTGCTGAGTGATATTAAAGCAACAAAGGAGGGAGATCTAAAATTCAGAGAACTTATGAAAAAAGTTCTAAAGGGAGATCGCTCAGAATTCTCGGCAGCAGAAGACAAAATCTTAAGGTTTATGAACCAAGTGTGTGCGCCAAACGATGAAGTGTTGAGAAATAAGATTTTAGGAGAAGCACATTGTTCAAGGTGCACAATATATCCCGGTGGTAATAAGATGTACAAGGATTTGAAGCAGTATTTTTGGTGGGTAAACATGAAGAATCAAGTAGTCGAGTATGTGGCAAGATATCTGACTTGCCAATGAGTCAAGACTGGACACCAACAGCCGTCAGGGTTACCACAACCGTTACAAAAACCTTAATGGAAATGGGAATTTATCACCATGGACTTTGTAACGGACTTGCCTAGAACTAAAAGAGGACATGATACCATATGGGTTGTGGTGGACATACTCATGAAATCAGCCTACTTCTTGTTGATCAAGAAGACGGATAGTTTACAAAAATTGGCGCATATTTATATCCGAGAGATTGTATGGCTGCAAGGAGTATAAGGTAACATTGTTTAAGATAGAGACCTGAGATTTGTCTCAAGATTCTGGAAGTGTTTACACGAGGAATTGGGGACAACACTAAACTTTAGTACATCTGCCCATCCGCAAACTGATGGACAATCAGAGAAGATGATTCAAACTTTCAAGGATATGCTAAGAGTTTGTATGCTGGATTTTCAGGAAAGTTGGGATTGTTATTTTCCTTTGACAGAGTTCGACTACAATAACAACTACCATGCGACAATTGGGATGGTGCCTTATGAAGCATTATATGGGCAAAAATGCAAATCCCCGTTACACTGGGAGATTGATGACTAGTGGACCCCAGAAAGAGAAATGAAACCCCAACAACAATTGCCAAGAGTGGACCTGATACAAGAGACTGTAAGCAAGGTCAGATTGATAAAAGAAAGAATTCGGACAGCTCAGAGTCGGCAGAAGAATTATACGGACAGAAGAAGAAAGAACTTAAAGTTTGAGGTTGGAGATGAAGTATTCCTCATACTCTCACCACGAAAGGGATTAATCCACCCAAAGAAAGGAGAAAAGTTAAGTTCGAGATACATTAGGCCGTATAAGATACTCAAAAGGATCGGGAAACTGACTTATCAATTGAAAATCCTACCTCATATTGCTCGAATGCAGGACGTGTTCCACGTCCCCAGATTGAGAAAATACCAACTCGACCCCGAGCACATTATCTCATAAGAAATCCCTCCAATAATGGAGACTTTGTCGTACACGGAGAAGCGCATGTGAATCATAGATAGGCAAGTGCGGCAACTGAGAAGGAGAGAAATTCCATTAGCCAAAGTAGTGTGGCAAGCACATGATCGAGATGAAGATGCCACCTGGGAGATGGAAGAAGATATGCGAAAACAGTACATAGAACTATTTTAGAAAGAATTTGGGGACCAAATTCTCTTAAGGAGAGGAGGTTGTTAGGCCCCGAATTTTGTAAGCTTAATTATAGTTTATACAATAATATCGGATGATGTACTACTTGACTATGTATCACAATATTTATTTCAATGAAATGTGGCATCAATTTCAAATTCCCTTAATATTTGACTATATTTTTTTGAATTACTAATTGCTATCTACTAATTAATTACTTAAGCATTTTATTTTATTAACTTGTACATTAGAACTTTTATAGAATCCTAACAATAGAAAATTGAGGTGACTAATCTATATAAGTAAGATGGATATAACATTTGACTTATATATGAGGATTAATGTATAAGAAAGGTGATAAGGGATTTGAGAGATATGATAAAGGGACCAAAATATCACCAATAATTATACAAAAAGAAAAAAAAAATTGAAGGAGAATGAGAGGGAGGGGGGACGGCCAAGACAAGGGTGAGCAAGCAAATTAATTATTTTTTTACCAATACCCATCATTAAGCATTGCACAAGCCTTTTTCTTCCCAATACAAGCCTTGGCCATTCCAAGGCAAGCATGCCAAAAACTAGCCCACAAAACACATGAACCAAAAACAAAAAAGGCTTTGAGTGCAAGAGGAGAAGAGGGTGGTGGCCATAAGGGGGGGTTTGGGAGGAGGAAGACCCCATTTGTACCAATACCTCATTTTTTGTCTCTCTCCCACACTTATACAGTTTACAAAAGAAAAAAAAAACTTTTTCCTCTCCACCTAAGGTCCGAAAATCTTGCAAAGTTTAGGTAAAAATAATTCTTCTTCTTCATGTTATCCCATTTTCTTAAACTCTATACCTTTTCTCATCTTTTAACTTGAATATCCTACCTCCTTGTAGCAACTAAGAGGCCGAAAGTTGAAGGAATAAAGAAAAGAAAGAAAGCTTTGTGTGGTTGTGTTGAGAACCTCAAATAGCTAAAGTATCAAGGTAAGGAAAAACTCCTTAAGTTTGGGTATTCCTTTATTTTCTCCTTAACTCAAACTTCCACCTTCCTGACACTATTTGTAAAACTTTTCACCTGGCTGTCCCAAGGTTTTTGGACCCACAAGAGAGGGTGCTAGGGGGAAGAAATCACATTTTTAGACTACTACATTTGAAGGAAAAAATGTGGATGGAAAACTCTTCAAAAAATCCATCATATTTTCTATCAAATGCATGTAAATTCATGTTTATATGTCAATGTGTGAAATGTATGAATTTTATAAGTATTTTAGAGTATTATGTTTTAAATAGATTTTAAGAAGTTGGGCATGATTTTATACTTTGTAAAAATGTATATTAAAATGCCTAGTGTTATATTTTATGGTGATTATTGATATGCATGTCAAAATATGGTTTAGAAATGCTTAATATTATTTTTAGATTTGAGTTAAACTCTGAAGTTTTGACTTGGTAGCTAATCCGAACCTTGGGCCATTTTTGTATTTTTTTGCAAAATATAGGGCCTAAATTGTAATAAATAAAACTATACGAGGACCCCTATAATTTAAAAAATTTGGACTTAAAACACTGTAATTTTGATATATTATGTGACTCAGAAAATTTTGAGACCCTTCGGGTCAAGAAATGCGATAACGAACAAATTTGGCACTAAAATGCAAAACTTTAAAACTTAAAGAACCAATCTAAATTTTTTCAAACTTGGACGGTTCCTGAACCCAAAAAATTTACTAAGCTAAATCTTATGACTTTATGGACCCTTGGTTCAAGTTTCATAACAAAATCTAACCTGCGAATTTTGCAATACCACTTTTACCAAAAATTCTTATTGTCCTAAGGGTGATTTTAAGATATTAGAATTACATTGAAACCCCTTAAGATCTTAGAATTACATTGAAACCCCTCCTGGTTTAAAATATACATATTTTTAATGTATCGGGTCAAAAAATATAGTTTTCAAAAAATAAAGGACTAAGCTATAAATTTCAAAAATCTGACCCCAAGTTCCTGAAATTCTAACTCCCTGGAATTTTTAAAAAATTTAGGAACTGACCCTACTTCTTCTCAAATCCGGGATTGGAACATATCGAATTTTAAAACCCGATAAGAAAATATCGTTTTTAGTAAAAGAATATATATATATATTAATATAAATTACTAAGGACCTAAAAAACTTATATTTTCAAATTTAATCTACTTATATTATATCAAGGTATATTTTATAATAATTATCCAACGAACCTTATATTTTTATTTATCCAAGATTTTAATCAAGCTTCTTTACCTTAATAAATACACAATTAATAAGGTGACTTCCTCGCTCTGAATAAATTTATATTATTATAACTACAAACTTATGTATAATGTATCGAACCAAATATCATCTCCGGCTATATTATGCACTCGGTAACTAGACTACGAATTTTAATGTAGTTAAATTGGATACCGAACACTGCATGACTAGTCACTCCGGTTTATGACTAATTCGTTATGAACTGTTGAAACATGTGAATGAGATAATCATTAATTGTGACTGTGGAATGGATAAGTCATGTATGGATGGGATAGCTAAGCTCCAATCTGTGCCGGCCTCCATCGTCCAAGTCCCAACCTCGAGTCGATAGGAGAGTTACGGGTGATAGGGTTGTAGTTTGAGTATAATCATGATTATGACGATCTTTGGGTCTTGCAAGTCTTCTTGTTGGAGACGCGTCGGGCCTTCTAGGATTCTCGCTCGACCCTATCCATTTGGAGGGATAAGGTGATTTGTTAAGGGAACCAATGTTTGATCGACACGTCTGTCTCGTATAAGGTTGGATGGTTGGCAAAGACACTTTCGTGCGTAACCCTTGAACAAAAATTGGTTGGCGTCATACTTTCATGCGCAACCACTCTTTGATTTGTTTGCTAATCGTTCTAATAATACGTGGATAATTGTTATTTATTAAAAGTATGATGATGTTGTTTTCACGACTCATGCATTAATTTCTAAATGGTTTCCATGCACAACTGTAAGCCACACTGGCACACCTGCACCCATCCATTGAGAATTTTCGTCTCACCCCCACCTTTTTAACGACCAGAGGATGAAACTTTGTACCAGGTGGACGGTGATGACGACTTCCAAGCAACATAGTAGTTTATTGATTGTAATTCTGACCGTCTGAGGATGGATCAAACTTACTTTGTAATAGTTATGTTTTTCATCAATTTCAAGTTGTAATGTTTTGGTGTAGGACCCTTAAGAATAATTGTTGTCGTTAAATTGTATTTCCTATTATTTTTACTGCAAACTGTACTCTAACTAGCTTGATTACATTATCTATGCTTGTTTGAGGATTTTATTATCTTTATTGGTTTTATGTTGATGGATAAACGGGCCAACTTAGTAAATCAGTATAAGTTTAATTGTTTGTGTCTCAGCTCTCGTCTTGGGGCGTTACAACTTATGAATCCAAGATGTTATCCAATGCCGAAATGGACACAATCGAGAGAACCAAATGGTATTAGGAAATATATTGTGTGGATGTTGTTGTTTTAGTTTACATAAACAACTGAATAGTTCAAGACATCGCGTCACTGTGCAACCTAGTAAATCCGATAGTATTCCACTAAGGAATGTTCAAAACCACAAGCTACCTCTCCCGATGCAATAGCTTTCTGTTTGAACTCTCTTTAGTGTCTATATACTCATATGCATTAATTTTCATTCATGTGGGGGATTGTTGAAATCGATTTTTAGAAATTGGGTTTTCACCTGATTTTGACAAATTATTTAGGGATAAATACACTTACCCATCCGAACTATACTGATTTTTACACTTTACCCTCCAAACTTTAATTCGTGACACTTTGCCCCCTGAACTATGAAAATCGTTACACTTTACCATATATAGACAATTTTGCCCCTAGGTTTTATTCTTTTTAAAACCATAGTTCAAGTTATCCCTTTAAACTCTATTTTGTGGCAATCTACTACATAATAATAAATTTATTGCATAAATCATTAAACATGAAAATTTTACTCCATAATCAATTTGTTTTCGGATTTTTCGAGAAATAAGAACCCGATTTTTCTGTAATTTGTTTTGTTCGTGGCATTGTTACACCTACTTAGATCCAGTCTCTATTCAGAGGTTTTAAATGGATCATGTCAGGTTTCGACCTATAAACTCAACAAGACATACTTATATCCGATCTTATTTCAACTATCTATCCGTTTACAAATTGAGTCTTTAGATCGAAAATGAAAATAGTCCATTACGACCATATCGAGCCCAACATGCTTCCGTAAAATTAATGAATCCCTTAAAATTCATACCTTATTTGACCGAAACAAGACCGGGTTAAATGGTTCGCAACACCACCATCGGAAAATTCACGCCCCGGATCGTTTGACGAATGCTCCTCACACTGTTCAACCTCACCCTCGGGAAGATGATGCGCAAGTTATCCGACTCCTTCAAAGAATCGCTTCAAAGACCGGCCGACCTTGGTTCGTTTCCTACTCCCGGGCGTATAAGTAATTCTTAAACGGGATGAATTAATAGAACATTATGAACACATGTTGAAGCGAAAAGCCTCTTTTTATTAAGAACTTATAGAAATATTTATTACATTAGTAATCTCCTTTTGGGAGGAGAATCTTTAGTTTAGCCTCTCATCGATGAGGCTTGCACTCGAAAACACATAAAACTTAAAACTAAAACACTCAAAATATTACAAATTTTTCTCTCAGACTTTATTATAAGAAAACAAAGGAAAATGTTCGATGTCCCCAGCTTCCTTCAAATCCTGCATTTTATAGAGGTAAGTCCGGACTTCAAAGGCGGACTTCAAATCTTGCTGATATATATGACGTCACTGCTTACGTCATATCCCACATTATTACCTCGCCAGCTAGTTTTCTTTTTCTTCCGCGTGACTCAGCCCATGTGATGTTTGTCGGGGAATCTTTTAAAAATTTGGTTTACGTGGTCCCCGAGGATAACGCGTCTTGTGAGTGGACCCTTATCCTTTCGGCTACATGATCTTGTCGGTCGGGTTTGGGTGGAATCCTTTCCCAAACTCGGGTTCCTTCTCGTTCGGGGCATGCTTGTGCACAGATCCGGTCGATCCAACGGCCCACATGCGCCATGTTACGAGAATTTCCTAAGTTTCTTTGCTTGCCGGAATCTTGTTTTCCCGAGAGAATTCTTCTTTTGGTCTCGAAGAGTTCTTCGCAAACCCCGTGGTTGATCCAGGTCATCGAATTCAAAAGAAAAGATCCATTTGCCGACGGAAGGACTTGAATGGATATTTGACTTTGTCCATTTCTCACATTAGACAAACCCAAAGACCCCATGCTCGTGCTGGTAGAAGCTTCGTCTTGAAAAATGCTCCTACTAACATCGTCCTTCTTCCTGAAGCCGCTTTAATGTATTTTAAAGCATTTCCATCCGTCTTCTTAGCTTGATGAAATGAAAAGCTTCATTAAAGCCTTTCTTCTTTGTTCGGAGCCGCACCGATAAAATACGAGTTCCAAAATATCTCCTCCGGCCAAGTGTGGATTATTGGCCCGGTGTCGTAAATCGCTTCCCCAATCCATTTCGGTAATTTTGAGATTTACGGGAATCCTGGTGACACGGTATAGATTGAAGCTAAAGCTCCAAAAGTATACCATTCTGTACTTCATTTGGATGACTTCCTGGTTTCATCCAAACTCGGGATACTTGCCGAGATATCAACCATTGTTTTCTCGGGTTAATACCTTGTCTTGTAACTAGTTTCTCCCATTGCCTCGATATACCCGCATAGGAGAAATCTTATTTTCGTCGTTTGAACCTTAGATTTGCATGTCTCGTGGCCTAAGATTCAACTCTCCCTCTTTTACCCCGGGTGTCTTTGGGTTGACTTGAAGACTCGGGTTGTGACACCGAGCTTCAACATTCGTTCGGTTTGTACACCCTCGGGGATGCATCACCCGCAACACTTGTGATTATGGTACTTGAATCCATAACCTCCGGGTTAGAGCCCGTACTCTCTCGGCCCCTTTTTGCACCGTAGGAGATGCGGCTGGAAGAGAGGCCTTGCGGTAGCGCTAAGAACAATTGTCCTTGAGCGAACCGGCATGCTCGTATTTGACTAGAAACGGTTTACGGTCACTGTTGAAGTCGTCCGAATCAACTTCGCATTGAGACATAACGTCCCAAAATCTCGTTCTAGACTCTCCAGGTTTTCCCGAGATGTCTTACTCGTTTAAGGACCTCGTCAAGAACGCGCGTCCTTCCATCTCGTGTCAAGAAATCTGCAAGAATATTTTCATGAGATTTTATAATGACAATATCATAATCATAATATTGACATTCAGACTTGCCATCTAAGTAATCGAGCCTTTTCTCGGTTTTTATTCAATTTTGTTTTTCGAAAAGCCTTGACACTTGAATTATCAATTTTTAAAGTAAACTTTTTAGCCAAAAAATAGAGGCCATTTTTTAAAAGCCTTTCATTATGCAAAGAATTCTTTTTCGTTAATATGCCACCGAGTTGCTTCACTAGGGGTGAATAAACCGCCGCAATATCTCGCATGGCATTTCCTCGTTCGGTGTGACTTTCGTAAATGCCGCCCCACCAATCATCACTGCATCTGTGTAAAGAACCGATTCGTCCTCGTCTTGGGAATCGCAAGCTTTGGAAGCTTTTTACAAACTTCTTTAAGTTGCTTAATTCCTTCTTGATGTTCATCTTCCCATTTGAATCTTTGCATCTTTTTTAAGCAATGGACTAAACACCTTCCTCGTAGTATGCTAGATTGTTAATAAACATTCCGGAAAAATTAACAACTCCCGAAAAACTCAAGTCGCTTGTCTTTTAGTGTATCACGAAATCCCTCAGTATCTTTTCCACAATATGATTACAGTAGAATTATTCCCAGTTCATCGATTTCAATTCGAGGAATTCAATCATCTTGTTGCGATTACACGCCTTCTTTTCCGAAAGCACTAATCCTTCTTTGTGACAAACATCCAAAATATTTCCAAATGTTTGAGATGCTCCTTCATGTTCTTCGATGCGATTAGAATGTCGTCGATATACACGAACATGAAACTGAAATAATCTTTGAAAAGATTATCCATCTTTCTTTGATATATCCGGGTGCGTTAGCCAATCCCATAGGCATTACGTTCCAAATATAGTGTCCCTGTGGTGTAGAGAAAGTCAAACTTCTTACTTTCTTCCTCCATCTTAATGCTGGTAGAATCCGGACTTGCAATCGAACTTTGAGAATATCTTGGCACCTTTGATACGATTAACCGGATGTTTTCTGCTTGGGATATAGTATCCGTCGAACTCCAAAATGTTATTAATCCCTTTGTAATTAATAACAAGTCTTGCTTTCCTCTTTTGATTTCTCCATGGTTTTCTAAGAATCCTGGATCAACATGGAGAAACTCCTGGTGAAATTAACTTAAGGTCAAGATGTTCCTTAAGTATCTTTTGCATATCCTCACGATCTTCCCGGTTCATAAGGATTGGTTTGAATCTTACGAACTCGTACTCCTTTCCAGGTTTAACCTTTAAGGAAGCTTTAAGCTCGTTCTTATCCCACCAAGCCAAAGGATCTTCATTGTAATTCCTTTGGATCTTCTTCTTGATATCCTCGAGTGATATTTGTTGCTCTATGGTTACATCACTCTGTAGATTCTCCATTAGACTCATCCATAATTCTCGCAATGGCTTCGGGTGACTCGTTCTTCTCCTTGTACTCGAATGAATACAAGTTATTATCCCATATCTTCTCGATCATTGGATGGAACCAAATTGTCTATAGGATAATAAGGCTTCACCAAATTTCCTTCGATCCGCCATTTTTGGATTGCGAAGTTTGGCGTCATCACCACGCTTTGCTGCGAAAATTAATGGGCATTTTTCTCGTAAAATGCTTCCGCAGATCTCGGACAATAATCTTATGATCACATAAGGTTGTGAAAATAAGTCTTCTCGTCTCGTTCTCTTGTGTGAACCGCTTGAATGTTTGTAGGAAATTGTTTCCCGAAGAAAATATCTCGCACTTTATCATGGAAATAGATTGGTGGCGTCTTTACTTTGTACCATGGGGTACCGCCCGCTCCTCCGATCATTATTTACGCTTGTTTAATTCCCTTGTTAAGGATAAGAATCCTTTTAGAGAAATCTCTTCCTACAATAGCTGGTAAATCTTCTCCAATTTCTTTAGGAAAAACATCCGGCTGCGGTACATATTCCTAAGACTGAATCAATATAGGCGTAAATACTCGGCCTTATATTCAACATATAACATTCCAATAGAAATGTATATGGAGAATGGACTAGTGGTCATCGATTACTCGTATCTTTTATTAGCCACTGTGAACTCCATTCCGTCTTGTAATCTTTCCCAGGTTTATGTTCCTCAAGAAATTCAATTCCCGGTATTAATTGTTCAGGGATCTTTCCCGCAACTCTGTGATAGTAAGCTCAATTTCTCCTATCTTGAGGCTTCCTTGATACCTTCCAACGATTGGTTGTTGGAGATAATATAGAACATCACAAGGAAAAATATTATCCTTTTGAGTGATGTCAAATATTACTTCAACCTCTCGCCATCCTTCTGGACATTTCGGCTCTCCTGTTTGTTTTAAAAACATCGGGGATGCATTGAATCGTACTTGGTCTCCTTTCTTCCCAACGGCTACTCTCACCATTCTCATCTTCTTTGAAAGACATCCTTCTAGGCTCAACTCTAAGACTTCGACTTTTGTTGAAGACTGGTTGATCTTGAATTATCATATCAATCTCCTTAATAGTTGGAGATTCAATGATTTCTGGTAACACCACCCTGATAAAGTCCTCAAAGATTCTTGGAACTTCAATAAATTCCTTTCTCAAGAATACTTCGGAATGATGGGTATTCGAGAGAGCATAGGAAATCTTGTATGTGATCGAGTAAGGCTGTTTCCTTCTTTCCATCAAATCGACTATTTTGAAATCTTGATGAAGGGTTAGGACTCTCTTTGAAGTCTCGATCTCCCAAATTGTATGCAATTCTAGCATAGACATTAAATGCTAATTTCCCCGCATACAAATTTCTCAGAACCGCTCAAGGCATGAATCCTTGAGATGTGAGATTCGCTTGTCAAAAATAGCAAGATTGAGTGGCGAATCTATTCCTTCTTTGAATGTTGCCTTAATAATGACTCTTATGGCTCCAATGTGAATCCATGAGAGTGTATTTGCAACTTCTCTTTTAACTCGCTTTTGATCTCTGTATTTCTCTAATAGGGACCAATGCATCTCGATCGGGTTCTAGGTAAACTCCATCGGAATGGCTAATTCTCCGGTTGTTACCCCGTGAATAATTTGGTGTTTTCTTTACGAAACCCAATCTTATCCAATGCTTTTTCCATAGCTCCGATTGTAAATCCATCATAGACTTGAAGCTTTGGATCTTCCTTCATGATTCTCATAAGAGTTTTATGAGAAACCGTCGTATGAGAGAGAATCGACATATCCTCCCCGATTTTGTTTCTTGAAGAATTTCTTCTTCACTCGATTCCCGAGTGAGTCACTTCCATCATCGAGAATAGATCTCTTCTTCATAGATGCTTTCATCCGAGGGAATATCCTCGAATTGATACACCCGTATTAAATCCTGATAATAGGCAGCCTCTTCGATTTACGGTGTGGCCTCGGGTTGTCGACTCCTCGTTTTTGATTATGTCCGGCAATCCGTTGAGATATGCCATCTTGCTCCGCATGTCCAAAGCAATTACATCTTTGAAACTTTCATTAGCTCTAGTGTGAGCACGCCCTGAAAGTTCTTTTCCCTGAATTCTGCTTGGTACTTGCTTGATTAGAACCTCGATGATGAGGCTCTACTCCTGGCTTGGTGCTGGTCTTTGTCCGATTTATAACTTCGGGCTTTTGTTTTGACGAGAACCTTCTAGGTCTCCATGAAGACCTGTTTCTTTTGTTGTTGCTTCCTCGGCGGTATGGATGGCTTCTCTCCTTCTTCTTCTTGTGCCGCCTTGGTTGACCTCCCACAATTTTGGGATATCATTATCCACGCAACATAGAGGAACCGCTTTGTTGATTCCTCTTAATCTCTTGTAATTCTGTGCGGAGTCGCTTGATAGCACCATTCGAGATAACTTGGCCTTTAGGAAAGACATTTTTCTCGGCCACGCTTTCTACTTGACTCCACCCTTGTATTCCCGATAAGCATTTCTCTCCGGGACTCGGAATTTTGGCAATAGTCATGCAACTTCTTTTTCCTCAATCTTGGATTTCCACCTGTATTCGGTGAACAACTTGATATATTCGTCAATATGACAAATATCCAATAACTCAAGGCTATAGAGGGCTTGTTTATATTTCTTTCTCTTTTCATCCTCTAATCCCTCGAAATAACCTGTGCCGATGAACTGGATTTTGAATAGTTTTGCCATACCATCGACAATTCCTTTAAGTGATTCCCTGATGTGACCAAACTTTTCGTACTTGCATCGGTCATATCCCAGCAATCTTCACCGATCCTTCAAGACTCATTTCAAGGAGTAAAATGAATGAATCCTTTGTAAGATCGAGGTTCTGCTGAAATTCTCATAGTCAAGCCCATTCATCAATGAGAACTTCTCTTTTTTAAAATGCAGGATGTCGGTTTAACATCAACCCATACGGATGTATTGGGTCGAGTGCGATCTTCCATAAGGCGTCGATAAACATTCGGCCTTCCGGTAGGTTGTGCAGTTCCCGCAAGAGGTTTCGACCTCCTGTCCCTGAAAGTGGATCACTCCCGTCGTGAAATCCCGGATGTGGCATCCTCTCGTCCCGAGCTCCATGATGTGAACCCGTACATTCTTCGACGTTAGGATTAATCGGTGGCGGTAGTGGAGGAATTGGTCTACCTTGTGGGTCATAGGTAACCAAAGCGATTCCTCACTGCGTTCATCTTTAAATCCACAATACCCAATCCGCGAAGGATTACGCGCCAGTCATGTAGATCTTTAAGATTCATCTTTTCAATATCCATCTTTTTTAATTTTTGATGGATTTTCCTTTGATTAGAGCAATGAGCTTTTCCTCATCTGTCATCTTTCGTATAACTTCGGTTGGTTTCCTTTTTGGTGTAAATAGGTACCGCCGTTCCAAAATCAATACGTTTCCTTCCTCCGGATGAACTTGGCCTTGCCCTCCGAGGTTCTTGACTCGTTTCGAATATCATGAAGGAGTTCAAGAGTTTCCTTCGATATTTCACCATCGTCTCCATCCAGTTCGGATCGATGAACTTGTCTTTGTATATGAATATGGCGGTTGCCATAATTCTGCACCGTCTTCTCGGATTTCTCTAAGATCTTGAGAGATCTTAGATTTATCTGGAAGTATCTCGTTCCACTCGGGTACTCCATCGGGAATCATCGTTCGATGGGAATTTTCATGAACCGTTTCTTGAAGGTTCATCAAGTGAAGGTATAGGTCCGTTAAGCATCGAATCGCTTATAATATTCTCGCTCGCATTTTGCATTGCCTTAAGGTTTCCCGTCGGCTCTGCTGCTCCTTTTCTTCATATTGGTATTCCCAATATGAAACCTGGTCAAGTGTTCTTGTGCATACATCGTCAATATTTGACGATATGTCTGTAAGGGTACATCTCGGACATCGGTCCGGATCCATATACTTGGAGTAAATTCTCCTCACCAATTGTTAATTACATAAATATAATAAATTTAACTAAAAGTTCTTAATAAACCTAGGCTCTGATACCATTTTCGAGGATCGCAAGACCTTGAGGAGTAAATATAGATCATACAATAAAATTTATGGCATAGGTGGTAAAGTGCAACAATTTTGAAGTTTAGAGGGTAAACTGTAAAACAACTTTCATATAGCTAGGGGTAAATCTGTAATTTAAGGCAAAGTGTAAAATTTCGCATGGTTGGGAGGGTTAAGTGTAACGATTTAAAGTTCGTATGGTTAAGTGTAAAACTTCGAATAGTTTGGGGGGTTGAATGTTTTTATCCCAATTATTTAAGTAGATTCATTTATTTATTATAGGAAATAAATGAGATATATGTAATCTACACCACGCGTTGATGAGTTTAATATTTTGGATTTCTCAAAACCAATATAGGGTGAATGAGAAATTAATGCTTAAAGTAAGCCACTTAAATGTCTTTTATATATGGAAATTTAAAAGGATGGGAATATGGAAAGATAAACCCACATTGAATGCATTTCAAATGCTTGGCTTGTTTATATAGAGCTTCACCAACAATAACGAGTAATCATATGGAGCTCCTTATGGTACACCATAGTGGACCAAGTTATTTTGACTAGCCTTTGGCTATCTCAAAGAGCACTGAGGATACTGCGGAGAACTATCCGAGCGGGAGACAGAGACAGAGTCGAGCCCGGCCTCGCGCACATCGCACATAGTCACATTGGGCGCTTTATAGATGCGCTTTGCACTTTACATGTACACATTATCGCGAGAAGCTTTGAGGAGCTTTATGGCAGGCGGTGGCGCTGATTCGACGCACCTGTTCGCTGACAGGGTATCATAATTGGACACGACTTTCCAGTGTGCAGGGGTGCATGCCAAGGGATGTGAAGCTTCGGTTGGATTTGATCTAGACCATCAGACAGTGACTGTTAATCACAAGATGTGATCTGACAGTCCTGGCTGATCCGAACCAGGAGTTGCACCTAGTCTGAAGAGGTACCAAAAGTTATATAAATAGGAGTCCCTCAGAACTCATTTAGGCGTCTAAAACATATCAATTTACATCATTTTTTCTATATTAGTCCATCAAAAGAGAGTTCAAAATCATCATAATGTTCATCGTTCTTGAGATTTGTAGTACAACTATCGCAAGAAAGTTGTCGTATCTTGGGAGACGATTGTCGTATTTCCTACGCAACTAGAGCGGTGCAATCTTGTCTTAAAGAGAAAACTCTAACTCTTTCCTCGACATTTCATTTTCACACAGATACTCTGCTCAAATTTCTATAGCCATTTCGATATACACAAACCCATTTTTTCGAACAAAATAACCCAAGTATATCTAGAGAAGTCATTGACAATAACGAATGTATAATGCTTTCCACTTAAGCTTGTAGTGCCATTGTCCCCATACAAATCTAGAATGAAGAAGTTGTAACGGCTTGGTTGTGGAAATTTCATCTTTGGGCTTAAAACTACTTTTAACTAATTTGTTCTTCTAACAAGTGTCACATAAGCCAATATTTTTAAAATTTAATTTGGGTAGTCCTTTGAAATTTTGATTTTTGCAAATATACTATAAAATTTTGTATCCAACCTGTCCAAGTCACCTCTACCATAAACTAGTTATCATTGCTACCGACAAGAAAAAAAATATTTTGACTAACCAAATCACTTATAAAAAGTATATAAAGATTGTCTTTTCTACTAGCTTCACAAATAATTTTATCATTTTTGAGAATAAGACATTTTTCTTTATTAAAAAAAACATCATAATCTAAATCACAAAGTTGGCTTACACTTATCAGAAAGAAGAATTACCAACGTCTCTATTGCTAAGGATTTTGCCTTTGCCATTTTTTAACATAACCATTCCTCCCTCTTGAAGCTTAATGTTGGTAAAGAGATGTTTATTTCTGGTCATATAGTGAACATCCGCTGTCCATGAGCCATTTGGAATCCTCTTTGATTGTTATTGCCCCAAGTACCTAAAGTAAAATTATTTTTAGGTACCCTTGAATGTTGGGGTCCATCTGGATTAGCATTGAGACCTTTGGGTACCAAAAAATAATTAGTATTACTCTTAACTTTACAAGTGCTACATAAGTGACAATTTTTGCCACAATAAAAGAATGTAATAGTTTTAGGACTAGTAGGACATATAAACGTTGGAGCCTGATTCTTTTTCTTGATATCGGTTTGGAAAGGATTTTAACCAAGTCCGAATTTTGGAATGATCAATTTTTTGTGCACAAGAATTTTAGTAACCATATCGGGTACTCAAGTTAAAATATTGCACATCTCTTTTCAAACATTCTAATTCTTTTGTGAGCAATTCATTTTTGAAATCAAAACATCTAACTTGAGCAAGAGTAATAGTATTAGCATGGTCAAAAGATTCATAAGAAGAAAACAAATTATCCTTTTTCTATCTTCAAGTTCTTGAAATTATTTTTTAAATTATTGTATTTATGAATCATATCTTTAAACTCCTCTTGTAAATCATCATAATCCTCTTGCAATTCATCAATTAAAGAAGAAGAAGAGTTAAAGCATACCTCGTTGGTTTCATCATTGATGTCCATGAGACCTTGTTTGGTTTCATCATCATCGGGTGTTGCAAGAAGTTCATCCCACGTTTTAGCATCCGCATTTAGGTCTTCATTTTGAGAAAGAACTTTTTCTTCTTTTGTTCTTCCACCGCCATTTTAGGACAATCGACGATAATGTATTCAGGCTTTCCGCATTTGAAGCATGAGTTGTCTCTTGCTTTTCTTGCTTTATTTTTATTTACAAACTTGACAAATATTCTCACAAGAGCGATCATTTCCTCGTCATCTTCGTCCTAAGATAATATACATTATTGGAACTTGAGGCAAGACCCTTTCAATTATATTGCATACCCAGTAGAGAGGTGGATGGTTTGAAATTCTTCTTTTCTTTTAGATAGACTTCATAAATGAGAAGATTTCCAATAAGCTCATCAAATTTGAGTGTTTTAAGATTTGGAGCTTCCGTGATAGACGTTACTTTTTCGGACCAAGTACAGGGAAGAGCATTCAAAACTTTAGTCACCTTGTCATCTTGATCAATAATTTTTTGGAGTGCCAATAAAGGATTGACAATGTTGTCAAGCCTTTCCACAATCTTTGATATGTCTTCACCTTCAAACATGGTGAAATTTTTAAAGTCCTTAACAAGCATGGTTGTTCGAGCTTGTTTCACCTTCTTAGTCCCATCATAGATGGTTTCTAATTTTGTCAATACTTCATGCGCGAATCTAATTCCCCTAACACAATTGTTCTCGGTAGAGACAAGAGAACAATGCAAAATATTCAATGTCTTACCGTTAACAGAGAATGATTTCTTGTCATCGTAATCGAACTCTTTGAAACTCTCGGATGCTAGCATTATGTCTTCAATTTTTTTTGTCGGTTTAGCTACTCCTTCAATGACCGCATTCCAAATAATGGATTCACAACCTTGTACGGAACACTCCATTCTATCTTTCCAAAAAGCATAAATGTTGGAGTAAAAAAGAGACGAATTGTTGGATAAAGCACCGATTGGAAGATAGCTTTCATTCATAGTCACGGATCTTTCCACTTTATTCGCAAAAATAAAATGAGTTTGCCAAAAGAGTTTGACTTTGATATCACTTGTTAGTCCTAGTGGCTACGAAAATCTAGAAGGGGGTTGAATAGATTTTCCCAATTTTTTAGATTTTTCGAATATGTGAAAACTTTCAAGAATGTAAGAGATAGTAGGAAAAATGAACACAATGATATATAGTGGTTCCACTCACCTAGAACTTAATCCACTGCCACTCGGTATATTAGAATGGATTTTGAAAAGAAACTGTTACCAATTGATACCAAACGATTAGAACTCAACTAGAAGAGCATAAAACTCTTCTTACACCAATAAACTTGAAGAGCACCAAACTCTTCAACACCTACTCTAATCAACCAAGTGTGCTCTCACCAAAGAACACTTATTAAGTAAGTTTTGTTTTGGATGATTTTGATCAATCAAGACTACACCTCAAATGAATGTGTACAATATTAAAAATGCAAGTGTAATCAAGAAAGAAAGCCTAATAAGCAAGATGTGAAAGTGCTAGAACTTAGGCTATTACAACAAGAACGTGAAAATAAAAGCTTGAGAAATTTGGTGAATTTTTCTTGTTATCTTGTAGAATTGTGTGTTATATTTTATCCTTCAAAATATCCAACCATTTATAGAGAAGCTTCAAAATTTGATCTACAAAAAGGGTTAAGAATTGATAAAGTAAGCTTTGCTGATAAGTGCTACGGCAACAGATAGAATTTGCTGCCCAATATCATATAGCGACCAAGCGCTATGTTACAAATTCGAAAGTTTAAACCGTTGGATCCATATTTGACAAGGGTTGCTATTAAGCGCGACCTGTATCTGTATATAGCGACAGGGCGTTGTACCATGGAGGCCGATTCCATGGATAGACTCTAGTTGCTATTAAAATAGAGAGAAAATACAATTTTTGAGAACAATCAGTTACCTGTCGCTCCAGTATAGCGACCGGTCACTCTAGCCTCGGAGAAATCTCTATTTTTCAAAAAGTTTGAAAAACATACAGGTATCGGTCGCCCTCGATGCAAGGACTTCTCTATTTATTGAAAACATTAAAATCTTTTAGGTACTGGTCGCCCTCTATAGAGATCGATCGTCCTCAACACGGTCAATTGTCCAAATTTTTAAAAAAATATAGTTCAAGTAATACTTCATAAACTTAAGATTGAAAACACTAGAATACTTGAAGTAGTTTGACATCTTTTGAAAATATTATTTTGGTTCATAAATCAAATATTTGAATCATCAAAACCAAAAATAACTTAGTTCTAACATGGATCTCAGAGTGACCCTGTTATGTTTGAGTTGGCCGCACTAATAATTCAACTGAAGGTCTTGTCATATTAAAACAATTGAGTTAAACTTTAAAAGTCAATAAACCTTAGTGTCTTGGTCCAAAATATTAAGAAGAGATAAATACACTTACCCATCCGAACTATACTGATTTTTACACTTTACCCTCCAAACTTTAATTCGTGACACTTTGCCCCCTGAACTATGAAAATCGTTACACTTTACAATATATAGACAATTTTGCCCCTAGGTTTTATTCTTTTTAAAACCATAGTTCAAGTTATCCCTTTAAACTCTATTTTGTGGCAATCTACTACATAATAATAAATTTATTGCATAAATCATTAAACATGAAAATTTTACTCCATAATCAATTTGTTTTCGGATTTTTCGAGAAATAAGAACCCGATTTTTCTGTAACTTGTTTTGTTCGTGGCATTGTTACACCTACTTAGATCCAGTCTCTATTCAGAGGTTTTAAATGGATCATGTCAGGTTTCCAGCCTATAAACTCAACAAGACATACTTATATCCAGATCTTATTTCAACTATCTATCCGTTTACAAATTGAGTCTTTAGACTGAAAATGAAAATAGTCCATTACGACCATATCAGGCCCAACATGCTTCCGTAAAATTAATAAATCCCTTAAAATTCATACCTTCTTTGACCGAAACAGCACCGGGTTAAATGGTTCGCAACACCACCACGATCGGAAAATTCACGCCCCGGATCGTTTGACGAAACGGCTCCTCACTTTGTTCAACCTCACCTCGGGGAAGATGATCTCGCAAGTTATCCGACTCCTTGAATCGCTGTTCGGCCATGACCCTTGGTTCGTTTCCTACTCCAGGCGTATAAGTAATTCTTAAACGGGATGAATTAATAGAACATTATGAACACATGTTGAAGCAGAAAGCCTCTTTTTATTAAGAACTTATAGAAATATTTATTACATTAGTAATCTCCTTTTGGGAGGAGAATACTGGTTTAGCCTCTCATCGATGAGGCTTGCACTCGAAAACACATAAAACTTAAAACTAAAACACTCAAAATATTACAAATTTTTCTCTCGGACTTTATTATAAGAAAACAAAGGAAAATGTTCGATGTCCCCGACTTCCTTCAAATCCTGCATTTTATAGAGGTAAGTCCAGGACTTCAAAGGCGGACTTCAAATCTTGGCGATATATATGGCGTCATTTGCTTCGTCATATCCCACATTATTACCTCGCCCGGTGGTTTTCTTTTTCTTCCGCGTGACTCATTTCGGCCCATGTGATGTTTGTCGGGGAATCTTTTAAAAATTTGGTTTACGTGGTCCCCGGGATAACGCGTCTTGTGAGTGGACCCTTATCCTTTCCCGGCTACATGATCTTGTCGGTCGGGTTTGGGTCGGAATCCTTTCCCAAACTCGGGTTCCTTCTGTTCGGGGCATGCTTGGATCCGGTCGATCCAACGGCCCACATGCGCCATGTTCGAGAATTTCCGGTAAGTTTCTTTGCTTGCGGAATCTTGTTTTCCCAGAGAATTCTTTTTTGGTCTCGAAGAGTTCTTACGCAAACCACCGTGGTTGATCCGGTCATCGAATTCAAAAGAAAAGATCCATTTGCCGATTACGGAAGAACTTGAATGGATATTTGACTTTGTCCATTTCATTAGACAAACCCAAAGACCCCATGCTCGTCAGGTAGAAGCTTCGTCTTGAGAAAATGCTCCTACTAACATTGGTCCTTCTTCCTAGTGAAGGCTGCTTTAATGTATTTTAAAGCATTTCCATCCGGTCTTCTTAGCTTGATGAAATGAAAAGCTTCATTAAAGCCTTTCTTATTTGGTTCGGAGCTGCCTTTGATAAAATACAGTTCAAAATATCTCCTCTGGCCAAGTGTGGATTATTGGCCCAGTCTCTGTAAATCTGCTTCCCCAATCCATTTCGGTAATTTTGAGATTTACGGAATCCTGGTGACACGGTATAGATTGAAGCTAAAGCTCCAAAAGTATACCATTCTGTACTTCATTTGGATGACTTCCTGGTTTCATCAAACTGCGGGATACTTGCACGAGATATCAACCATTGTTTTCTCTGGGTTAATACCTTGTCTTGTAACTAGTTTCTCCCATTGCCTCGATATACCCGCATAGGAGAAATCTTATTTTAAATCGATTTGAACCTTAGATTGGCATGTCGTGGCCTAAGATTCAACTCTCCCTCTTTTACCCCAGTCTTTGGGTTGACTTGAAGACTCGGGTTGTGACACCGGAGCTTCAACATTCGTTCGATTAGTACACCCTCGGGGGATGCATCACCCCAACACTTGTGATTATGGTACTTGAATCCATAACCTCCGGGTTAGAGCCCGTACTCTCTCGGCCCCTTTTTGCACCGTAGGAGATGCGGCCTAGAAGAGAGGCCCTTGCGGCGCTAAGAACAATTGTCCTTGAGCGAATTGGCATGCTCGTATTTGACTAGAAAGCGGTTTACACGGTCAGACTGTTGAAGTCGTCCGGCAACTTCGCATTGAGACATAACGTCCCAAAATCTCGTTCTAGACTCTCCAGGTTTTCCCTGAGATGTCTTACTCGTTTAAGGACCTCAAATCGACAACGCGTTCTTCCATCTCGTGTCAAGAAATGCAAAGAATATTTTCATGAGATTTTATAATGACAATATCATAATCATAATATTGACATTCAGCTTGCGATCTAAATGTCGAGCCTTTTCTGGTTTTGATTCAATTTTGTTTTTCGGAAAAGCCTTGACACTTGAATTATCAATTTTAAAGTAAACTTTTTAGCCATAAAAATAGAGGCCATTTTTAAAAGCCTTTACATTTGCAAAAGAATTCTTTTTCGTTAATATGCCACCGAGTTGCTTCACTAGGGGTGAATAAACCGCAATATCTGCATGGCATTTCCTCGTTCGGTGTGACTTTCGTAAGAACCCCACCAATCATCAGCGGCATTTGTGTAAAGAACCGTTCGTCCTCGTCTTGGGAATCACAAGCTTTGGAAGCTTTTTACAAACTTCTTTAAGTTGCTTAATTCCTTCTTGATGTTCATCTTCCCATTTGAATCTTTGCATCTTTTTTAAGCAATGGACTAAACACCTTCTGTAGTATGCTTTAGATTGTTAATAAACATTCCAAAATTAACAACTCGAGAAAACTCAAGCGCTTCTTGTCTTTTAGTGTATCCGGAAATCCTGTATCTTTTCCACAATATGATTACGTAGAATTATTCCGATTCATCGATTTCAATTACAGGAATTCAATCTGTCTTGTTGCGATTACGCCTTCTTTTCCGAAAGCACTAATCCTTCTTTGTGACAAACATCTGAAAATATTTCCAAATGTTTGAGATGCTCCTTAGAATGTCGTCGATATACACGAACATGAAATCTGAAATAATCTTTGAAAAGATTATCCATCTTTCTTTGATATATCCGGGGTGCGTTAGCCAATCCCATAGGCATCACGTTCCAAATATAGTGTCCCCGTGGTGTAGAAAGTCAGAAACTTCTTACTTTCTTCCTCCATCTTAATCTGGTAGAATCCGGACTTGCAATCGAACTTTGAGAATATCTTGGCACCTTTGATACAGTTAACCAGATGTTCTCTGCTTGGGATATAGTATCCGTCGAACTCCAAAATGTTATTAATCCCTTTGTAATTAATAACAAGTCTTGCTTTCCTCTTTTGATTTCTCCATGGTTTCGGACTAAGAATCCGGGTATCTGGCGTATGGAGAAACTCTGGTGAAATTAACTTAAGGTCAAGATGTTCCTTAAGTATCTTTTGCATATCCTCACGATCTTCCTGGTTCATAAAGATTGGTTTGAATCTTACGAACTCGTACTCCTTTCCAGTTTTAACCTTTAAGGAAGCTTTAAGCTTGTTCTTATCCCACCAAGCCAAAGGATCTTCATTGTAATTCCTTTGGATCTTCTTCTTGATATCCTCGAGTGATATTTGTTCCTCTATGGTTACATCACTCTGTGGATTCTCCATTAGACTCATCCATAATTCTGCAATGGCTTCAGAGTGACTCGTTCTTCTCCTTGTACTCGAAATGAATACAAGTTATTATCCCATATCTTGATCCTTACGGATGGAACCAAATTGTCTATAGGATAATAAGGCTTCACCAAATTTCCTTCGATCCGCCATTTTTGTATTGCGAAGTTTGGCGTCATCACCACGCTTTGCTGCAAAAATTAATGGGCATTTTTACGTAAAATGCTTCCCATGATCTCACGGACAATAATCTTATGATCACATAAAGTTGTGAAAATAAGTCTTCTCGTCTCGTTCTCTTGTGTGAACCGCTTGAATGTTTGTAGGAAATTGTTTCCCGCAAAAAATATGTGCACTGTATCATGGAAATAGATTGGTGGCGTCTTTAATTTGTACCATGGGGTCTTTGCCCGCTCCTTCGATCATTATTTACGCTTGTTTAATTCCCTTGTTAAGGATAAGAATCCTTTTAGAGAAATCTCTTCCTGCAATAGCTGGTAAATCTTCTACAATTTCTTTAGGAAAAACATCCGGCTGCGGTACATATTCCGCACTGAATCAATATAGGCGGCGAAATACTCGGCCTTATATTCGACATATAACATTCCAATAGAAATGTATATGGAGAATGGACTAGTGGTCATCGATTACGTATCTTTTATTAGCCACTGTGAACTCCATTCCGTCTTGTAATCTTTCCCAAGGTTTATGTTCCTCAAAAATTCAATTCCCGGTATTAATTGTTAGGATCTTTCCCCGCAACTCTGTGATAGTAAGCTCAATTTCTCCTATCTTCAGGCTTCCTTGATACCTTCCAACGATTGGTTGTTGGAGATAATATAGAACATCACAAGGAAAAATATTATCCTTTTGAGTGATGTCAAATATTACTTCAACCTCTCGCCATCCTTCTGGACATTTCAGCTCTCCTGCTGTTTTAAAAACATCGGGGATGCGTTGAACTGTACTTGGTCTCCTTTCTTCCCAACGGCTGCTACTCACCATTCTGTCTTGCTGGAAAGACATCCTTCTAGGCTCAACTCTAAGACTTCGACTTTTGTTGAAGACTGGTTGATCTTGAATTATCATATCAATCTCCTTAATAGTTGGAGATTCAATGATTTCTCAGTAACACCACCACGATAAAGTCCTCAAAGATTCTTGGAACTTCAATAAATTCCTTTCTCAAGAATACTTGAATGATGGGTATTCGAGAGAGCATAGGAAATCTTGTATGTGATCGAGTAAGGCACATTTCCTTCTTTCATCAAATCGACTCTTTTGAAATCTTGATGAAGGGTTAGGACTCTCTTGAAGTCTCGATCTCCCAAATTGTATGCAATTCTAGGATAGACATTAAATGCTAATTTCCCCGCATACAAATTTCTGAACCGCTCCAAGGCATGAATCCTTGAGATGTGAGATTAAGCTTGTCAAAAATAGCAAGATTGAGTGGCGAATCTATTCCTTCTTTGAATGTTGCCTTAATAATGACTCTTATGGCTCCAATGTGAATCCATGAGAGTGTATTTGCAACTTCTCTTTTAACTCTGCTTTTGATCTCTGTATTTCTCTAATAGGGACCAACTGCATCTCGATCGAGGTTCTTAGGTAAACTCCATCGGAATGGCTAATTCTCCGGTTGTTACCACCGTGAATAATTTGGTGTTTTCTTTACGAAACCCAATCTTATCCAATGCTTTTCCATAGCTCCGATTGTAAATCCATCATAGACTTGAAGCTTTGGATCTTCCTTCATGATTCTCATAAGAGTTTTATGAGAAACCGTCGTATGAGAGAAGAATCGACATATCCTCCTCGATTTTTCTTGAAGAATTTCTTCTTCACTCACGATTCTGGTAGAGTCACTTCCATCATCGAATAGATCTCTTCTTCATAGATGCTTTCATCCGAGGGAATATCCTCGAATTGATACACCTGTATTAAATCCACGATAATAGACAGACCTCTTCGATTTACGGTGTGGCCTCGGGTTGTCGACTCCTCGTTTTTGATTGTCTGGGCAATCCGTTGAGATATGCCCTCTTGCTCCGCATGTCCGGCAATTACGATCTTTGAAACTTTCATTAGCTCTAGTGTGAGCACGCCCGAAAGTTCTTTTCCTGAATTTACTGCTGGTACTTGCTTGATTAGAACCTGATGATGAGGCTCTACTCCCGCTTGGTGCTGGTCTTTGTCCGATTTATAACCGGGTTTTTGTATTGACGGAACCTTCTAGGTCTCCATGAAGACCTGCTTCTTTTGTTGTTGCTTCATCGGCGGTATGGATGGCTTCTCTCCTTCTTCTTCTTGTGCCGCCTTGGTTGACCTCCCACAATCTGTTGGGATATCATTATCCACGCAACATAGAGGAACCGCTTTGTTGATTCCTCTTAATCTCTTGTAATTCTGTGCGAGCGCTTGATAGCACCATTCGGATAACTTGGCCTTTAGGAAAGACATTTTTCTCGCCACGATTTCTGCTTCACTCCACCCTTGTATTCCCGATAAGCATTTCTCTCCGAGGGACTCGGAATTTTGGCAAAGAATAGGCATGCGACTTCTTTTTCCTCAATCTTGGATTTCCACCGGTATTCGGTGAACAACTTGATATATTCGTCAATATGACAAATATCCGATAACTTCAAGGCTATAGAGGGCTTGTTTATATTTCTTTCTTTTTCATCCTCTAATCCCTCGAAATAACCCGTGCGATGAATTGGATTTTGAATAGTTTTGCCATACCATCGACAATTCCTTTAAGTGATTCCCCGATGTGACCGAACTTTTCGTACTTGCATCGGTCATATCCCGAGACAATCTTCACATCGATCCTTCAAGACTCATTTCAAGGAGTAAAATGAATGAATCCTTTGTAAGATCGAGGTTCTGCTGAAATTCTCATAGTCAAGCCCATTCATCAATGAGAACTTCTCTGTTTTGAAAATGCAGGATGTCCAGGTTTAACATCAACCCATACGGATGTATTAGGTCGAGTGCGATCTTCCATAAGGCGTCGATAAACATTCGGCCTTCCAAAGTGGGTTGTCTGGTTCCCGCAAGAGTTTCGACCTCCTATCCCGAAAGTGGATCACTCCCGGTCGTGAAATCCCCAAATGTGGCATCCTCTCGTCCCGAGCTCCATGATGTGAACCCGTGCTTTCTTCGACGTTAGGATTAATCGTGGCGGTGGTGGAGGAATTGGTCTACCTTGTGGGTCATAGGTAACCAAAGCTGATTCCTCACCTGCGTTCATCTTTAAATCTACAATACCCAATCCCGCGAAGGATTCTGCCAGGTCATGTAGATCTTTAAGATTCATCTTTTCAATATCCATCTTTTTTAATTTTTGATGGATTTTCCTTTGATTAGAGCAATGAGCTTTTCCTCATCTGTCATCTTTCGTATAACTTCGGTTGGTTTCCCTTTTTGGTGTAAATAGGGTACCGTTCCAAAATCAATCGTTTCCTTCCTCCGGATGAACTTGGCACATCCTCCCAGGTTCTTGACTCGTTTCGAATATCATGAAGGAGTTCAAGAGTTTCCTTCGATATTTCACCATCGTCTCCATCCGTTCTGGATCGATGAACTTGTCTTTGGTATGTGAATATGGCGGTTGCCATAATTACGCACCGTCTTTGGATTTCTCTAAGATCTTCGGAGATCTTAGATTTATCTGGAAGTATCTCGTTCCACTCGGGTACTCCATCGAAATCATTGTTCTCGATGGGAATTTTCATGAACCGTTTCTTGAAGGTTCATCAAGTGAAGGTATAAGTGCAGTTAAGCATCCAGAACTACCTATAATATTCTCGCTTTCGCATTTTGCATTGCCTTAAGGTTTCCCGTCGGCTCCTGCTGCTCCTTTTCTTCATATTGGTATTCCCAATATGAAACCTGTCAAGGTGTTCTTGTGCATACATCGTCAATATTTGACGATATGTCCTGTAAGGGGTACATCTCGGACATCGGTCCGGATCCATATACTTGGAGTAAATTCTCCTCACCAATTGTTAATTACATAAATATAATAAATTTAACTAAAAGTTCTTAATAAACCTAGGCTCTGATACCATTTTCGAGGATCGCAAGACCTTGAGGAGTAAATATAGATCATACAATAAAATTTATGGCATAGGTGGTAAAGTGCAACAATTTTGAAGTTTAGAGGGTAAACTGTAAAACAACTTTCATATAGCTAGGGGTAAATCTGTAATTTAAGGCAAAGTGTAAAATTTCGCATAGTTGGGAGGGTTAAGTGTAACGATTTAAAGTTCGTATGGTTAAGTGTAAAACTTCGAATAGTTTGGGGGGTTGAATGTTTTTATCCCTATTAAGAATTACCCTGTCCAATTAAGGTATATGAGTGGATAAATGATTGTCTTGTTTGTTATATACAGATATATATGTTCCAAACTTGATAATAAATATATTTTTGGAAGTATTTTTCGAATGATTTTTTGTATATATAAAAGTTTATTCCATAATAATAATAGTTATTTGGTGGTTAATTTAGAAAATGTTTTTGGATAAACATGGATAAGTCATTTATCCAAAAAGTTCATTCTAGAGAAACCATAATTGGAGATTATGAAAACTCGCAAAAAATTATTGAAAGGTACGACCTTCATATTTTCCTTTTTTCTATTTGTTTCAAATACTGGTTCGACGTTAGTCCTTCCAAAACAAAAGAATATATTGTCGCACTAGCCGAAAATCCTGGCTACGCCGATGTTGTTCAATGACGGTTAAAAGTTATATTAATGAAATACGAGGCAAAATAAGCATTAATAAGCTGTGTGATTTGGTTTGCGACAAACTCATTCTTTGTAATTTTGGAATTTCATGTATTCTACTTTTGTTTTTGCTAACTAAGTTTTTTTTCCTTGAGGAATACAATAGGGAAGGTGTTCGCCTATTTTCTTAGCTTCACCGCAAGTGTACGGATCAATTTATAGAATAGGGTTTGCAAGGTCGAATCCACAGGGATTAATAAATTAATGTACTAAGTATTGGATTATAATAGTCCTATTTTTATCTAAACAATCCAACTGTGATGGATTGGTTTTGTTAATACTAAAGCAGAAATTAATCCTAAATTATCAAAGTAAAGAGCGATTAAAAGATCAAGTATGGATGGATGGATTCCTGGGTTATGGTTTCAATTAATATCCCACTTTTATGCTCAAGTTAAGCAAACCAAGGTAAAACATATTCTTCTCTATAGACCAATCACCAAAGTAATTTACCCCCTCTCTCGAGATGTATGTAAAAGCGTTGATTGGGATATCTATGTTAGCATCTCTACTCAACATGAGATATCCAACTCCCAAAAGTTCAAAAGATTATAAGATCTCACAAATATTCACAGACTTCTCAATCATGCAATCTATTTGTGTCAAGTACTCAAGATCTAGTATTGAAACTCATCAGTTAGAATTATGAATCAATACATCAAACAAGTTTAGATCAAAGTCCTTTTGATAAAACAATAATTAAAGCGAAGTACTTGAATAGAGAAAGAAAACATTAACTTCAATTATCCATAATCATCAAATAAAAGTGTTTATTAACCTACTCCCAAACCCGGGAATCACAAGATGTTTAGCCAGACATTGAAGATAAACAATTCATAGACAAATTATTCATAATCAAAATCTAACTAATTGAAATAACGATACGATGGAATGAGTGACTCGGGGATGATGACGATCTCTCGATCTATCTTCAATCCTTGAAGGTGTGGTTCCGGTCTTGATCGATCTCTCGAAGTTTCTGGTGGAAAACTGCTCTTTTCTCTGGTTTCTAGGGTAAAAATCAGCGTCCCCCTGTTTGTGGCCGCCTCGTGTCTATTTGTACTCCGTTCGGGTCGAAACCTAGTTGGAATTGGATGAACCTCTGTTTTCCCCGCAGCGAGGCACGGCCGTGCCCTTCTGGCACGCCACCCGTGCTGGGTGCCGAACAACTTGTAATTTTTCTTCAGAGGAGCACGGGCGTGCCCATATGGCACGGGCTGCCCGTGCTCTAGGCCGAACCTTGAGTCTTCATGTCTGGATTGAGCACGGGCTGTGCTAGAGGAGCAAGCTCTGCCCGTGCTCACCTGGAACAATACGCACATGGGCTATTTTCTTCCATTTCTCGCCCGGTTCGTCCAACTTCTTCTCGATTCGACTCCAAACTTCGTCCCTCATGTCAAGTATTGGCGGTTGCAATGCCTGAATTGTTGCCACCATGCTACAAATATAGATAAATTCCTACAAAACGAGCAAAGCGTAATCGAATTCCACAAAACAAGAAAAATACCCAATTTACTCATATAACGCATGCATATCCACATATTTTGGCCAATATTAAGCCCAAAATACATGCAAAATACAAGTCAATCAAACCCCCAAACTTAAACTGTTGACAGTCCCGGTCAACACTTTATAAGCAAGACAACACAATTAGGGAAAAGAAGAGCAACTCGAGAACACCGCATCATAATTCATGTCATCTATCCATAAACATCAAACACAAATCAACCAAGTTTCAAAGAGTTAACACGGAGCAAAAGTTTATAAAAATCAAGGTAAAACACTTCAAATCACGCCTCTCAAGGATAAAGTGTATACTCTGCTCACTAGAATGATTAGGGACGTGTATTCGCTCAAGTCATATCAATGTTGAAGAATTACCATATGCTTGCAAATCGTCTCACATCTCTGCCACTCGTTTGTATGCAATTCACAAATCATAAAGGACTTTATTTAAGGTTGTAATGAAGGCTCTTTGGTTAAGGTAGGGAAATATGGATAAAGTGACTCAACTCTAGTGTATAGATTGGAAAACACCTGTGTTCTTCTCTAACCATTTTTTCTAATTCCACTCGACTATGTGCTTCCAATCGCCTTATATCCTCTCACTTTTCTATTTCTCCCTTTTTTTTCATACACATTATTCCCTTCGCCTCACATCACAATTCTCAGCCTATTTTTCACTTCTGGCCGACTCACTTTGCAGTCGTTTTTTTTTCCGACTTTTGTGAGTATTTTTCTCCTTTTTCCTCTTTTATTCCCAAATTCCCAACATGTACATATTTTCTGACTTTTGACACTCCTTCATTCAATCCTTTATTCATCCCCTTTTTTCTCAACTCTATACGCTTAAGCTCAGGGTAACAGTTATATTACATAAGATTCGAAGGATTAAAATATGGCTATCAAAAAATCAGGCAATAGGCTCAAATTGGCTGACTAGGGAAATCAAATATCACAAGGTAGGCAAAAGGCTTAACAAAGATGGCCTAAAATCATCTTCATGAATTCATACAACATGTCACTTTGACGGAGAAACCATAGCAAGTTCTAAAATTCAAATCAAACATGAATGACACACTCAATCACAAACAAGACTGCATAATATGAAAGCAGTAAAGGCTCAAAAGCTCACAGGCTTGTAAGTGCATAATTCAAAGTATGTTCACCAAGATTCAATAATCACATGCTCCATATGAACTATTTTCAACCCGATCAACTCACACTCAATATCCAATTCAAAACAACACAAACCAATTCGCAAATGCTCCCAAGGTCAAGATCTCAATCAACACACAACAAACACACTAAAGCGGTCAACTCACTCCCTAACAACTAGGAAAGCAATAAACATGCTAAAGCGATAAACGTGCTAAAACCATAAAAAATTAAAACATCTAATGCAATGCAACCTATATGCTCTACATGCAACTAAATGAATGCAAACGCCACACCCATCAAAAAAATTACTACATCTCCCCCCCAAACTTGAATGAAATTATAGCTCATGCAAGAGAAGGTAGAATTTCAATAAAAAGTGTGGATATGACCTGGATCACTGTGGGGGTGGCGGCGGGTAGTGGCCCTGGGAGATATGCCAATTCTCGATCCGCTGTACTGCATGCAATATCTCCAACTCCCGCTGCTCATGTGCTTGGTTCCACAAGTTCTGGGCCTGGTATCTTTGGTCTTGGACTTCCTGGTAAACACGGAAATCGTCTCTATGCTGTCGCAAGCTTTCCTCAAAGGCACAGAATCTGTCATGATCGTATTGTCCCCCACGCTCCTCGCCTTGGCGGGAGCTCTCTGGAATGTCGGGCTGTCCCTGTGGGCTGCCCTGCTCGAAGCCTCCCTGATGGAAGCCTTGCTCAAAGCCCCTCTCCTGCCTATCATACTCCTGCGCCTCCATGACCAAGTCTTTTTTCGTCGAACCTTGACCATCTCTGCGCCTTTTCATGCGGCCAAACCCTGCATGACTCTGATATGCTCCTCAGAGTACATAAGCCAATTGATTTCGTTATCAATCACCGCTGTGAGCTGCGGGTTAGAAAGGGGAAACGAAGACCCAACTTTTTGTTGAAAACAGAGGATATTCTCCTCATTGCTGATGATCTTCATGGTATGAAGGGCGCTCAAGTTGATGCTTCGGCTGCCCGCTAATGGCTCCATATGGCTTATATCAACCTCAAAATGGCGCGCAATGGGGGTTATCATTCCCCCAATTAAGATCTTCCCCACATCATGCTACTGTATGTAGATAGCGTGTTCCACGAAGTAAGCCGCCATGTTATAGGGGGTGCGAGTGAGCATACACCATAGGAAGTATAACTCTCTCGCTTGCATACCCCCATTGTTGTACCGGGCGAATACCGAGTGGGCCGTCACTTTTTGAATATAGCGGAAGATGGGGTTGCGGAGTGACGATGCTTTGGAAGAGCATGCGGCATATTGCATGAGGCCGGTTTCGGGGTTTCTGTCAACAACCACCAGAATTCACGCGCATTGTAATTTTCAGCCATTTTGTACGGAGCGTCGGATGGTACCCCAAAAATTTGATTCAGCTCGGCGATCGTGATTTCCCGCCATATATTGCCCATTCTGAAGTGGATTTGCCTAGGCTCGTTTCTTGGTCGCGTTTTCGTAACTTGGACGGTGCTTAGAAATTCGAGTACGAGTGTTTTGTATGTTGGCCACCGTCCTTGCATGAACGCGGTCCACCCAACTCGTTCAAACATTTGCCACACCTCCTAGTGTTTCCCTAGTGTCTGGGTACACTCATCATCGGCATAGCATGTAGGAATGTAATCACGAGTGATGAGTCGGTTCCAACGCGCCATGATATCATGCTCGGTGAATGTGAGTCCATAGGCTAGCGGGCTATTGGTGTCTATCGGCCTAGCGTTTCTCCTCAAACGTCCTCCCTGACCTCTTTGTGGTTCAGCCATTTGTGTGAAGTACCTGACAAAATAATCGTGAGAATTCATTCATGCTAAGTAAACACGAACGATGAATTGATACAACAATTACAATAGAGGCATAGTAGCTCATCTTAACAATTCGATCTATAATTAAGCTTTCAACTCACATACCAATATAATTGCCGAGAATCTTAGCCACTAACATCCTAAACAATCTAGCACAAGTATAATCCATCAAGCAATCAACCAAAATCATCACAATTCACCAACCCACAAGGTGTTCGATATAATGCCCCATAGAAAATTTCAATGAAAATCATGGCACAAGTATCAAACAAGCATCATATATCAACTATAATCCTTAATCCTCAAGAAATTCGACATAAGAAGTTCAATTCGTACCTTAAAATCCAAAAATAGGAAGAGAGTTGGAATTTTGTAACCCTAGGTGCTTTCTACCCCAATTCCTTGCTTTCAAGCAATTTAACAAGTGCAAATCAAGTTTAGAGTAATGTGGGAGGTGATTAGTGGTGATATTATAGAAGAATTGTGGAAATATTTTGGAGGGGGGCGAGTTTTTGTGTGGCCGCGCGCGAGAAGAGTGAGGTTTTGTGAGAAAATTCGAACCCCCCCTGTCTATTTTAACCTGCATCAAATAGGAGCACGGGCGTGCTCCTTTGGCATGGGTCGCCCGTGCTGGGGGCCGTAGAATTTGGCCCAATTTTCTGGAAAGAGCACGGGTCGTGCCAAAAGGCACGGGTGGCCCGTGCTAGGGGCCATAAGAAATATCCTACAAATAAAAAAAAAAAAAGGTACGGCATATAGCACGGGCCGTGCGCATGGCGCATGGGCTGCCCGTGCTATATGCCGTACCTTGTTTTTTTTTGATTTTTTTCGATTTTTTTTTTTAAAATAGGGAAAACTTCTAACCTATGAAAGCAATTAAATCCTAACTTAGAAAAGGAAAAAAAAACAAATTAAGAAAACATGGGAAGAAATAAAACAACAAAACCATTGGGTTGCCTCCCAACAAGCGCTAAATTTAACGTCTATAGCTTGACGCCTGTTTAGTCGATCACGACTCTAGCAATGTGAGGCGTGTCACCTCTTCCTTTTGATCCCGGCTCAAGTAATGCTTGATCCTCTGGCCATTCACCATGAATGTCTCCCCATCTCGGCTCAATAGCTCCACTATTCCCGGAGGATTTAACACTTTCTTTATCACAAACGGCCCCGACCATCTAGACTTAAGCTTTCCTGGAAAGAGTTTAAGACGCGAGTTAAACAAAAGGACTTGTTCACCCGGCAAAAACTCCCTCTTCTTTATCATTCGATCGTGCCATCGTTTGGTTCGCTCCTTGTAAATCCGGGAATTTTCATAGGCTTCATCCCGGAATTCCTCCATCTCATTTAAGTGCAAGAGCCTCTTCTCACCCGCTGCTTGGAAGTCAAAATTTAACTTCTTTACAGCCCAAAACGCCTTATGCTCCAATTCGACGGGCAAGTGACACGATTTCCCAAATACTAACTGATATGGTGATGTGCCCAAGGGTGTCTTGTATGCAGTCCGATATGCCCATAATGCGTCATCTAGCTTCATGGCCCAATCCTTGCGATTTATGTTTACCGTTTTCTCCAAAATGTGCTTAATCTCACGATTGGCTACCTCTGCTTGCCCATTTGCTTGCGGATGGTACGCTAATTCCACCTTGTGCTTAACCCCGTACTTCGCAAGTAGAGTGCTCATTAATTTATTCACAAAGTGTGACCCCCCGTCGCTAATCAAAGCTCTCGGGGTTCCAAACCGAGTGAATATATTTTTCTTTAGGAATTTAAGCACTACTCGCGCATCATTGGTCTGTGCCTGAATAGCTTCAACCCATCGAGATACGTATTCCACTGCAAGTAGAATGTATTGATAACCCGACGAAGATGGGAAGGGGCCCATGAAGTCGATCCCCCACACATCAAAGAGTTCAACTTCCATCGCATTGGTCATTGCATCTCATGTCGTCTCGAGATGTTTCCCATCCGCTGGCACCTATCACAACTTTGTACGAATAGATAACAATCGTTAGATAATGTAGGCCAGTATAATCCACTTTGTAATACCTTAGCCGCCGTACGAGTCAGACCGAAATGTCCCCCGAAAGGTGAAGAATGGCATTGTTGTAGAACTCCCTCCCATTCTTCTTGAGGCACGCATCGTCGAATGATGGTGTCGGCGCACCTCTTAAAGAGCAGGGGATCGTCCCACATGTAGAACGTGACGTCATGGAGGAATTTCTTCTTTTGATAGGATGATAAATCCAGAGGCGAAACCCCTGCACCAAATAGTTAACAAAATCCGCGTACCATGGGAATTTAGCTTGTAGCATCAGAAGTTGCTCATCGGGGAACTCCTCCTTAATTGCCTCCGCGTCGGCTTTTTCCTCCCTCTTGTATTCCAGTCTGGAGAAGTGATCAGCTACTACATTCTCGCAGCCCTTTCTATCCCGAATCTCCACATCTAATTCTTATAGCAAGAGGATCCACCGAATCAGCCTCGGTTTGGCATCTTTCTTGTCGAATAGATATTTAATTGTTGCGTGGTCGGTGTGGACTATAGTCTTAGTTCCAATCAAGTAGGATCAAAACTTGTCGAATGCAAACACAATTGCCAGCATTTCCTTCTCCGTGGTCGTGTAGTTTTGCTGGGCGCTGTCTAAAGTTCTACTCGCATAATAGATGGCTCTGAACATCTTGTCCCTTTTCTGGCCCAAAACAGCCCCAACCACAAAATCGCTGGCATCACACATAAGCTCGAAGGGCTGACTCCAATCCGGAACTACTAGAATCGGTGTTGTCACCAAAGCCTTCTTCAGAATCTCAAAAGCCTGCAAACAATCATCTGGAAAATTGAAAGCAATGTCTTTTTCTAATAACTGACTTAAAGGTTTAGTGATTTTAGAAAAGTCACGGATAAACCTTCTGTAGAATCCGGCGTGCCCCAAAAAACTTCGAATGGCTTTCTCGTTTGTTGGAGGTGGGAGTTTCTCGATTGCCACAACCTTCTCTCTATCAACTTCCAAACCTGCAGAAGAAACTCGGTGGCCTAAAACAATGCTATCTCGTACCATGGAATGGCACTTTTCCCAATTTAAAATAAGGTTAGTCTCCTCACATCTCTGCAAAACTAGAGAAAGGTTATCCAGACAATGATCATATGAATCTCCAAACACAGAAAAATCATCCATAAAAACCTCCATTATTTTCTCAATGAAATCATGGAATATATCCATCATGCATCTTTGAAAAGTAGCGGGTGCGTTACAAAGTCCGAATGGCATCCTGCGGAATGCAAACATACCATATGGGCATGTAAAGGTCGTCTTCTCTTGGTCCTCTGGGGCAATCATGATCTGATTATACCCGGAATAACCATCGAGAAAACAATAGTAATCATATCCCGCCAAACGATCAAACATCATATCAATAAAGGGAAGGGGAAAGTGATCTTTGCGAGTAACATCATTTAACTTTCTATAATCGATACAAATTCGCCATCCAGTTACTATTCTAGTTGCTATAAGCTCATCACTCTCGTTTCTCACTACTGTCATCCCCCCTTTCTTCGGCACCACTTGTACCGGACTTACCCAAGAGCTATCAGAAATAGCATATATAATTCCAGCATCTAACCATTTTAAAACTTCTTTTCTAACGACTTCTTGCATTATAGGGTTTAATCTTCTTTGATTTTGCACCGAAGGTTTATAGACATCTTCCATTCTAATCTTATGCATCACAATCGATGGACTAATGCCTTTTAAATCGAAATTGACCAACCTATCGCTGACTTATGTTTTCGTAACACCCTAAGCAATTTATCGAGTTGAACTGAAGTTAAAAGAGATGATACAATTATCGGACTAGTGTTATTCGCTCCAAGGAATGCATATTTGAGATGCTCGGGCAAGGGTTTGAGTTCAGGGTTCGATTTGGCCTCTTCGGATGGGAGCACGGGCTGCCCGTGCTGATGAGCACGGGCCGTGCCGTCTTCAGGTCCTTCAGCTTTCTCTTCGACCTTAGGCACAGGCCGTGCCGTCATCATTTTCTTCAATTTTTCCTTCGGCCATACGCACTACCTGGGCGTGCTCAAGGGCACGGGCCGTACGTCCCTGTAGAACTGACTCCCGTACGTTTTTCAGCGTGTGTGCACCTCTTGCGCTCCTCGGTAGTTCCTGCATATTATCCAAAGCACAAACACAATCATACAAGTCTTGGTTATCAATATCAATAGTCAAGTTCGATGTTGAACACGAATGTGTCAAACCAAACTCCAAAGTATCCCTAAACAATGTATGATCCGCATACTCATCAATACATGATTCAACTACGTCTATGAAATTACAAGTCTCCACACCATCATGAAATTGAAGTGCCTTATATATAGTAAATAGAACATGCTCATCATTAACCCGTAACATGAGCTCTCCCTTTTGCACATCTATAAAGGCCTTCCCCGTCGCTAGGAATGGACACCCAAGTATCAAAGGAACGTCTTTATCTTCCTCCATGTCCAGCACTAAGAAATCCACAGGGAATATGAATTTATCAACTTTGACAATTACATCCTCGATGATTCCCTTTGGATACGTGAGTGATCGGTCTGCGAGTTGTAAGGTGACCGCAGATGGCTTCACCTCTCCCAATCCAAGTTGTCTGAAAATAGACAAGGGCATTAAGTTAATACTCGCTCCTAAGTCACAAAGTGCTTTCTTAAAGAAAACATCCCCAATAGCACAAGGGATAGTGAAACTCCCTGGATCTTTCAACTTCTGTGGTAGTTTCCTTTGGATTATTGCACTGCACTCCTCTGTCAGATTGACTATCTCGAAACTAGTCATTTTCCTCTTCTTTGACATAACATCCTTCAAGAACTTAGCGTAATTGGGCATCCGCTCCAATTAAACTCCAAAAAGGAATGTTAATATGCGCTTAAAAATATCTAAAAATTTAGCAAATTGCGCGTCTAACTTTTTCTTTTGAAAACGTTGGGGAAAAGGAAGGGGAACATTAAGTTTAGAAATATCAGGGTTAGAGGAGGATTTAAGCTCCTCAACCCCTTTCTGTTCAGCACGATGTTCCTCAACTCCTTCCTCGGCCTCAACCTCGCCATTTGCCTCAGTTTCTGCATCACCCGGCGCATCGATTGCCGTTCTAGCAGAGCGCACGGGATGGCCGTGTGGTGGCGCACGGGCCGTGCCATCCTGCGATTTTTCGATATTTTCTGGTATTTTCGGCCCCTCGTATTCCGTTCCACTCCTCAGACGAATGGCTTTACACTGCTCCTTTGGATTTACCTCAGTGTTGCTCTGAAAATCGCTTTTTTGATGCTTTGCCACCAATAATCGTAGCTATTTGACCAATTTGGGTCTCAAGATTCTTCATCTGGGACCCCAATTGGGTGACATGGTTTTCGATTTTATCCATCTTTGCCTCATCCTTGTTGAACATGTTCCTCGTCTCATTCATAAACGAGGTGAACATTTCTTCCATGGTTGGTTTAGGGTCTGCAGTAATAACACCATTAGTCACATTAAACCCTGGTGGTGGTTGCATCAGGTTCTTTGTGTTCGCGTTGGAGAAGTTCTCGTGGTTCCGCAGGCCCGGATGATAATGAGTGGGATTTTGATTATTCCGGAAATTGTTGAAATTCCAGTTATTCATGTAATTTGCTTCCTCTATCAGATCTAGAGGAACTCCACCATTACTTGTACCAGCGTTTCCCTCGTTGGCCTTTGTCAAGGCACTTAGTTGATTTGTCGACGGCCATCCGGCATCAACTCTTTAATTGGGTCCGAATCGAACACTTCGACCACCCTTTTCACATTAGTTCTTTCGGAGGGCCACTGATAGCTATTCATGGCCATCTCTTCCAATAAGTTGAATGCATCTTCCGGAAACCTTGCGAGAAGCGCACCCCCCGCTGCAGCATCCACAAATGATCTAGTCTGCCCCATCAACCCATTGTAAAAGAAATAGATTTGTTGATCCTCAGGAAATCCGTGCTGCGGGCATCTCCTCAACAAATCCCGGAATCTCTCCCAGGCCTCGTACAAAGGCTCAGAATCAAACTGCCTGAATTGAGTGATCTCGCTCTTAAGTTGTAGTGTCTTGCTTGGTGGGAAGTATTTGAATAAGAACCTCTGACTCAGCTCATCCCAATTGTTCACACTCCCCTGAGTTAGGGTGCCTAGCCAGTTCCTAGCCTTATCCCTTAAAGAGAAAGGGAATAGGCGAAGGCGTATAGCATCATCAGTCACCCCATTCATCTTGATAGTATTGCAGATTTGTATGAAATTCGCAAGATGAGAGTTGGGATCTTCGGCACGGAAACCCCAAACTCATTCTCGCACCATCGAGATCGTGAGGCGGCTTTAGCTCAAAATTATTCGCATTGATCGGGACGTTGGCAATTCCACCATAGATGCGATTGATTGGGCAAAAGTAATCGCGAATCGCCTGTTGTTGGACTGCCAGAGCCACTGGAACCTCTGGTATTGGTAACTCAACATTGACCCTGTTGGCCTGGTTGTTACCTCCGCTATTGCCTCTGTTGTTGTCTTCAACTCCTGCCATGGTTTGGTCCTGTTGTCTTTCTTCCCGTTTAGTAGTTGCACTATTTCGCCTAGCAAAAGCCTCAACCTCCGGTATGAACGATGCTAATTCTCCTTGCTTTGAGCGAGTGATCATGCACTACCTGAACCAACTAAAGAAAACAAGTTAGCCACAATAGAAGAAAAATCAAACAAATTAAAAAGAAACGAAAAAATGTCTAGATTAAGAATAGTTCTATTTATCACAATATTAGTACTAAAAATTTGATTAATCCCCGGCAACGGCGCCAAAAACTTGTTCACCTATTTTCTTAACTTCACCGCAAGTGTACGGATCAGTTTATAGAATAGGGTTTGCAAGGTCGAATCCACAGGGATTAATAAATTAATGTACTAAGTATTGGATTATAATAGTCCTATTTTTATCTAAACAATCGAACTATGATGTATTGGTTTTGTTAATTCTAAAGCAGAAATTAATCCTGAATTATCAAAGTAAAGAGCGATTAAAAGATCAAGTATGGATGGATAGATTCCTCGGTTATGGTTTCAATTAATATCCCACTTTTATGCTCAGGTTAAGCAAACCAAGGTTAAACATATTCTTCTCTATAGACCAATCACCAAAGTAATTTACCCCCTCTCTCGAGATGTATGTAAAAGTGTTGATTGGGATATCTATATTAGCATCTCTACTCAACATGAGATATCCAACTCCCAAAAGTTCAAAAGATTATAAGATCTCACAAATATTCACAGACTTCTCAATCATGCAATCTATTTGTGTCAAGTACTCAAGATCTAGTATTGAAACTCATCGGTTAAAATTATGAATCAATACATCAAACAGGTTTAGATCAAAGGCCTTTTGATAAAACAATAATTAAAGCGAAGTACTTGAATAGAGAAAGAAAACATTAACTTCAATTATCCTTAATCATCAAATAAAAGTGTTTATTAACCTACTCCCAAACCCGGGAATCACAAGATGTTTAGCCAGACATTGAAGATAAACAATTCATAGACAAATTATTCATAATCAAAATCTAACTAATTGAAATAACGATACGATGGAATGAGTGACTCGGGGATGATGACGATCTCTCGATCTATCTTCAATCCTCGAAGGTGTGGTTGCGGTCTTGATCGATCTCTCGAAGTTTCCGGTGGAAAACTGCTCTTTTCTCTAGTTTCTAGGGTAAAAATCAGCGTCCCCCTGTTTGTGGCCGCCTCGTGTCTATTTGTACTCCGTTCGGGTCGAAACCTAGTTGGAATTGGATGAACCTCTATTTTTCCCGTAGCGAGGCACGGTCGTGCCCTTCTGGCACGCCCAGCCCGTACTGGGTGCCGAACAACTTGTAATTTTTCTTCAGAGGAGCACGGGCGTGCCCATATGGCACGGGCTGCCCGTGCTCTAGGCCGAACCTTGAGTCTTCATGTCTGGATTGAGCACGGGCTGTGCTAGAGGAGCATGCCCTGCCCATGCTCACCTGGAACAATACGCACATGGGCTATTTTCTTCCGTTTCTCGCTCGGTTCGTCCAACTTCTTCTTGATTTGACTCCAAAATTCGTCCCTCATGTCAAGTATTGGCGGTTGCAATGCCCGAATTGTTGCCACCATGCTACAAATATAGATAAATTCCTACAAAACGAGCAAAGCGTAATCCAATTCCACAAAACAAGAATAATACCCAATTTACTCATACAACGCATGCATATCCACATATTCTAGCCAATATTAAGCCCAAAATATATGCAAAATACAAGTCAATCAGAAGGGAACATACACACTCATATCGATAGAATCTGGGCCAGTTGTCTTTAAAGCACAATCTTGTACTACTGCAACACATGGGTTATCCCCTTATTAACTTAGTTTGTTACAAATTTGATGGTAAATTAGTCAAAATTAAACTAGTTTTTGTGTTTAACAAAATGGATTCTAAGCAAAAAACATATGAAAATGATGGCTTCTTTTGTTCTTCCAAGATAGAATAACATTGAACCTAGAATAATAATTGAATAATTAATTATGGACCGTTGTTACTATCTTTGTTTGTTAAGATTATGAATTATGGAATGTTCTAATGCAGATGATGTTCATGTCCCATGAGCTCTGGGATATTGCTAAAGAGGAGTATAAATTGTATTCCGAATGAGGTAAACATATTGTCAGCATCACAAAAAAATACATAAAGAGAACATGACAAAAGTTCCAAAATCCTTGTTCGTTATGCACCAAGGGGTAAGTCGATCCTTTTTCCGCACATTACGGGTGTCCAAAAATTAAAAGAAGCATGGAAAATTTTGAAAAAATAATTTGGAGTTTATGAAAAAGTTATCGCTATTAAATTGTAACATCTATGGCGAGATTTTGATAATTTAGTTATGAAAGATAGTGAAAATATGCAAAAAAAAAATATTGAAGAGTTCCCACAGTAATAAGTCAAATAAGGTGATATGGTGATTCCGTTGAAGATCGAGACATTGTCGAAAAAGTACAATGGAGTCTGCCCACAAAGTTTTCGAGCATGTAGTAGTTGTTATTGAAGAATCTAAAGACTTGTCAAAACTATCTTTGGACAAACTCATGGGTTCATTGGAAGCCCATGAAAAATGAATGAGCAGATTTTCAAGTCAAAGCTTAGAGCAAGTCGTTCAAGTGAATGCTAATATTTCTAAAGAAGGAAAAAAAGCAATATGAGTACAACAAAGTGGTTGTGGGGGCTTATTCTTCTTGTTTTTATTTATTTTTTACTGCTTTTTTCTCTATATGTTTCCGATTCCCGTTGTCTTTATTGTTTCTCTTTTTTAAAGTAAAATGACAATTTTATTTTTTCAAGCAGGATGAAGGGGTAGAAATCAAGGTTTGATACCTAGTGGCAGATTTCTTTAATACCTCCACATGGAGGGGCATTTGTCCATATTACAATTTCTAATCACCTGGTAAATAATATAATTCATGGAATAGCTTGAAAATTTCCTCACAAGGGCCTTGGCCGAGAATTTATATTAGGGTTAATTTGAAATGGCTGAAAAAAGGGACAAAAATTTGAAGTCGATACTAGAATTAGATTATATCTCCACAAGACGAAATTGCCCCATGTATAAGTGCTATAAAAGTTAGACAATTATCTCTAAGATACGATGACTTCCGTTTTTAAGTTAATAGCATATCGAAACTTAAGAAGACAATCACACTTTAAGTGTAAAACACTTTCAAGCTTTCAAAGAAACAAAGATTCAATAAATTGTGTATGCATTGATGTATTTTGTGTATGTCCTAATTCTAGACATGTAGAGAATATTTATAAGGTTAAATGCACCCTACGGAAACTTTTATGTCTTTTGGCTCGAAAAGACCTGTTCCATGGCCAAAATTCACTTTCTGCACTTCCGGTTGATCACGCAATAAAAATTAGAGTGGTCAAATAAATTTTATTCAAAGAGATAAGAGCTTCGCAAGCCCAAGCCCAGTACCACGACCCGAGCCCGGGCCGCGCAGCGGGCAGCAGTGGTAGTGCGCATATATTTTGGACTGAACCCACTAGCATGTAAGCCCTTCCTCTTCTAAAAATTTTGGTAGCCCTAGGGCCCAAACCCAGTACTCCAACTTGGACCATATAAGGTGAACATATTTTGGCTTATTAACCCATGTGAGATGGAGTTTCACTCTACCCCCCCCACCCCACCCCCCACCCCATTTTCCAATCTCCATAAAAGTTTTATATTTTAAGTGGCCAACTTGGTGCATTAATTTTTTATTCACTATAAATTGGTTTTGAGAAATACAAAATGCTAATCTCATAGAATTTCTTAGTAGAATTGATTATCTATTTTATTTTCATTTCTCATAAATATAAACAACTTAAATATTTGGTCCAATATGGATCAAAACCCATATCTTGTATTGATATATTTCCAAGTCTAATTTCCAGTTTCCAGAGTTGGATAGTGAATTTTGAAACTTTATTTATTTTAGTGTGAAAAATGAAAATATGTTTGATTTGTTATCTGGATTCTGGCATGATATATATTTAGAGATGAAAATATATCTGGTTATAGTTTTTGAAGTGTATGTTGACATAAATTTGCGTGATTGTAGTTTTTGAAGTGTGTTTTCACATAGATTTGCGCGATTGTGGTGAAAAATGGTTTGGTTGTGTTTCCAAAATCCTATTTTCATGAAAAAGTGAAAACAGAAAATGACTATATTTCCACTAAGAGCTTCCTAAACAAGCATAAAACCATTTATTGGAATGGTTGGAAAACAGAAATTGGATGGTGAAAACACATCCATACAAGAGCCAAGTTTCGAACAACCCCTCACAGGAATTAAATTAATGCATGCGTGTATGCAACTCACTTGAATGTCTTGAAGAACTATTATTGCATTAGGATAGGTAACTTATGGCTTTAAACCTTCTTTAGTGAGATACTATCGGATTTATTAGCTGTTTAGTTACGCCATGTCTTGAATTACTCATTCGTTTCTGTAAACCAAGACAACTATATTTACACAATAACAATTTGAACACTTAATGTTCTCACATTATGTTCCTTTCGGCCCTGGACCATATCTTAGATTCATAAGTGTTCATAGAAGTGGCCATTGCTTATCCCTTATATAGGTGATCTTCTATGAACAGTATCCAATCATACTCCACCGTTTAGGTATAAAAATCATCAAAAGTCTAAACTTAACCTCTCCATATTCTGTAGGTTTTTACATTTGGACAATCTGGGAACAAGCTAAATACATATTCCAAGTGTTCAGCTGAAGATTCATAACTTAGTTGTCCCATAGAACCAAAGTCTTGAGATCTCCAATTCACAAAGTTCAGTTACTATTATGAATATTCTTATTTTGTGGATTTTAAACTCATTCTCTTAACAACTTATACAATTGATCTCGATTTATGCCTTTTGTTAGCGAATCCGCCATGTTTTCCTTAGACTTCACATAGTGAACAGAAATAACCCCATTCAGGACTAGTTTATTCCAACGAATATTATTTGCCAAGAAATTTCTAAGCCATTTAGCATCTTCTCCAGCTTTATCTAAAGCAATAAACTCAAATTCTATATAACTGTGATATGACAATTCCATTTGAGGTTCTATAGATTTTAATCCCTAATGTACATCAGATAATTTCATATCTTTCATGTGAAATTTCTCGTTTAACATTTTCTTATTATTCATGATTAAATCATGATTACTACCCATAATCAATGTATCATCTACAAAATGGCAAACAATGATGTAATCATCAGCGATACATTTAATGTAGACACACTTGTCACATTCAGTGATTTTGAAACCATTTGACAACATGTTGTGTCAAACTTTTCTTACCATTGCTTAGGTGCTTGTTTTAGTCCTTAAAGTGACATAAAATGTTTACACACTCATTTCTTTTGTCGGGTTGCAATGAACCCCTCGGGTTAATCCATATAAATCTCCTCTTCAAGCTCACCATTCAATAAAATAATCTTCACATCCATTTGAGGTATCTCAAGGTTGTGCAAAATTTCAATAGAAATAAGAACACAATTAAACATGATCCTTGTAACAGGAGAATACATATCAAATATGTCATATCCCTCATTTTGCTTTAACCATTTAGCTACAACCATGATTTGTACTTATCTATAGATCCATCTGCTTATACTTAATTTTTAGGATCCACTTGCATCCTAAAAGTTTGCAACCCAGTGAGAGATCAATCGACTCCCAAGTATTATTATGCATATTGGAATACATTTCATTGTTGATAGTTTTTTCCAGAGAGAAGCTTCTAGACTAGACAAAGCTTTTTGATTAGTTCTAGGTTCATTTCTAACATATAAGTTAGAAAATTAGGATCAAAGACTTAGCTACCTTTGTTCTTTTGTTCGAACTTTCTTTTTTTCTTTCTTTGCAAGCAAAGACCTTTTCAAAAAATACAATATTTCTTGATTTTATTATCATACCATCATTTATATCAGGAATTGCTGACTTGTGTACTTGAAATAATACACACTGCTATTCCTCGCATATCCGATGAAAATGCAATCAATCATTTTAGGACTGATTATAACTTGTTATGGATAGGTACATCAACTTTAGCAACCCTCCCCTTCACACACACTTTAAGGTATTTATATGATCGTTCCCGCCTTTCCACGACTCATACAGAGTTTTCTCTTTACCTATGTGTGATATCTTATTAAGAATATGGTATATAGAAAGTATAACTTCCTCCCACAAGTTTTGGGGTAAGCTGAAGCTTATTAATAACGCATTCAAGTCTTTTTTGTGCAATTCCAAATGTGAAGTAAGTCTCCTTATCTTAGCGATGAAACTGAATAAAAGTAAAAGATTTCTTTGTTCTTGATAGTTATTACTCAATGTTGGGAAATTTATTGTTTAGATTTGATGAATGCCATGTAAAACTTAGACTAGAAAGTTGGCACCCCATTTTTCTTGTAATTTGTATTGTAATAGATAGGGTTATGCAGTGAGTCAAGTCGGTATGCCTGGATATACAACAAGTCAATCAAGATCGATGAAAACTCATTGTGAAGCGAGTATGGCAAGGAAAAGATGTCTAGACTCGATCAAGGAGTATCACCGAGAGATACGATTGTAAGAAGAGTCGATTAAGTCAACTCAAGAAGCCAAGTCAAGTTGAAATGACAGATGAGTCTTTCAATCATTGGAGCAGACTCGACTCACCTGGGAAAAGGCAGCTGCAAAGAGGAGTTAACTGAAAAGAATCCGTTGCACACAAGTCAAGAATATTACCTAAACAAGTAATACTTCCATGTTGCCATGCCTTAAAGTGCTCAGTCCCAGAAGCGTGCAAAAGGAATAAACCAATGGGAAGTACTGCACCTCGTGTCGAACACGAAAAGTCGGACATTCATTTAATGCGAGGAAAGGTCTACATCTCAAGATTGAAGACCAAGAAAAGACAAGCCAACAAACACAAGTGACTTTTGAAAATCAGCCTATCTCTTCCACCGGCAGATTTTTGAAAGTTCACTATAAAAGGCTGAGCATTCAAGCAATTATTAAGAACTGTAACCTGCAATATATTGTCAAGTTATTCAAGCAAAATCCTCAAGCCTAAATCTTGAAGGAAATCGATCCAACACTAAGCTGTGAAGGAAAGACAACTTCAAACTGTTGAAGAGGAAACTTTTGAAGAATCAAAAGGGGTCTACATTCCAAGGAGGATTGTAGAAAGGTTCAAGGTCGAACCACTCTCAAGTTATTGGAGGGCTTCGTGATCAAATCCAAGAAGCTTGAGCAAGTGAGCTGAAGTGGCAAGGCACTACCGCCCGTGAAGAAGGCGAGTCGGACGAGAAGCCAACTGTGTGACCAAGGCATCTCCAGACTGAGTCCCAAAGGATCAAGTCAGCTGTGTGATCAAGACTTGTATCTGGACTGATAACCACTTTGTACTATGATCAATACTTAGTGGATTCCCCATCTTCGAACCTTTATAAAAATTATTGTGTCATTTACATTTCAGCATTTTATTTCTGCATAACACTTTATATCTGCTGATAATTTGCTATCCAACTGATAATTAACAAAGTGCTAAAATCAAGTGTTTAAAACAAAGTTAAACCAAATTCAAGGGTGTTAAGTCTTCCACTGAAAATCTCATCACAGCCAAGTTAAGGTTTAGACTAAACAATGAGTTATTCTATCAACGGCTCAATCGAGTGCTGAGTGGCTAACTTTTTGGTTAACTAACTTAGTTGTCCCTCAAGGACTTAGTTGTGTATTTAACTCTGTAATATTTTAAAAGGACTAAAATCGAAAAGTTGGTAAGGTTTATTCAACCCCCCCTTCTAAACCTCATCACAGCCAAGTTAAGGTTTAGACTAAACAGCTGAGTTATTCTATCAACAGCTCAATCGAGTCTGTTGAGTGGCTAACTTTGCTGGTTAACTAACTTAGTTGTCCCTCAAGGACTTAGTTGTGTATTTATAAGCTAAGTGACAAAAATGCAGTCATTTTTAATGAGCGGTAATGTTTTTAAGGATGACGTCAGCGTAATAATGACGGGTACAGACAAAAGCTGCACAGTAAGCATATGATTTGATATAAATGCTGCCGCATTAAATGCGGGCAATTAAATGCTGATCAGCGTGCTAAATCTGAGCCGTTAATCTTGATCAAAATTTCAAAAATCAAAAATACGTCCTTTCATAACCCTTATGTACCCATTTGTTCAGTTTTCTCTCTCACTTCAAAAACTGTTCATCTCTCCAAAGCAAGTATTTCTCTCGAAAACCCTACAACTTCTCAAGTTAGATTTCAGAGTTTCGTTCGGTTAAAATCTTCTAGAAATGGCACCAACATATGATATCGCTAAGCTCACAAAGCAAATCCACACCGGATCAACCGTGGATTTTGAAGAGATGATAAAACAGGGTTCCGATGAAACCCTTGTGAAGACGATTGCGGATAAGATCGAGAAATCCGGGCTGAAACACTTTCTCACATTAGAATATCATATGACGTACGTAGAGGAGGTCGCCCAGTTTTACGTAAACGCTGAAGTGCAGGACGAAGGGATTAAGTCCTCCGTCCACCGCAAGGACATTATAATCACTACAAAGGACCTTGCGGAGCACTGTTTATTGTCGTCGGAGGGCATGCCGTAGATATAGGAAGCCGACGTCGATTTGGTCGCTGCATGGAAGGATGTGGCCAAACCCGAGTGTGCTGCAAAAGCCGACAAGAAGCTGTTGAAGGGTGATTATCACAAACTGTTGGATATCGTTGCCAAATGTGTAGACATGAAGTTTGGAAGCTTCAATCAGCTTTCCACAACCAATCTGATTGTCATGGCTGCGATCATGGAGGAGAAGAAGGTCAACTGGGTAGAATTCGTCTACAGCAGACTCTGCCAGAATGTTGCAAATAAATCCTTCAAGGACGATGGGTCATTTGGAGGATCTCTGGGCTATGGCCTTGTAATTGGCCATTTGATGGAGGTGAAGGGTGTTCCACTCTGACATGTAAAGTCGTTTCATGTCAACAAGAAGATGTTCCGGGCAAATCTTTCAGGAGCTCAGAAGAGAGCCTATACCAAGAAGGCGGATACCAGCAAGGGGGAATCAGCTGATCTTGAAGAAATAGTTGTTACTTCCCCTCCCAAGAAGAAAGTTGCCCATGCAGCTGCAAAGAAGATAGTCGCCCCTGCAGCGAAGAAGAAAGACACACCTATCCCTACAGCCGAGTCATCTGCCCCTGCAGCCGTGTCTCCTGCCCTGCAGCCGAGGCGGAGAAGGAACCTCAAATACCTTCTCCAACCATCAAAAAGAAGAGGACTGCCAAGCCAAGAACGACAGCTCTTTAGTCAAAGAAAAATGCACCGGCCCCCGCCGCCAAGGAAGCAGAGGATGAAGTATCCGAACCAGAACTACCTCTGGTAAGGACAAAAAGAAGAAGAAGAATCACCAAGCTCTCAGAGCTTGAGAAGACAGTTGAGTCTGCCCTCAGCTAGAAAAAGTCTCTGAGACTGCTGAAGAAGTGCAGTCTCCAGAAATTGTTGATGAAACAGCCAAGTCTGCTGAGGCCGATCAGCAGAGGCAAATTGAAGACCCAGTTGTGGACAGAACAACTAAGGAACAAGAAGCAACGGAGACAGCAGAATCCCCTGTTGACAGGACTGTGTCTCCACCTGCCCCCGAAGCTGCTGAAGGAGTTGAGCAGCAGAGTTTGCTACCCTCCATTCCTGGAAAAGAAGGGCAACAGGAAGAGGATGAAGATGATGATGTAATTATGTACTCTCCACTGTATCCATACATCCAAAATCGTCTGCGAGAATGGAGAAAATGGAAGTTGAGTCACTTTAGGGAGCAGTTTGAACATCCCGAGTTTATTGAGGAAGAAGAGGAACTCTTCAGGTTCCTTGAGGTTGATACTATATTGCAAGCCCTTGATGAGGATAATTGCATCAATATGCCAAAAATTCGGAAGGAGAACGAAAAGGCTAGAGCAGCTGAGGAAGCAGAGGCTGGAAAAAAGGCTAGCATTTGTCCTCTTACTAGAACCAGCGATCACACTCATCCGCACATAGATGCTCTTTCAGAAAGTGATGAGGATATGGATCCGGTTGCTGCACAGGAGAAATTGATATGCAGCAAGCCATGCTGGACTCCAAAATGATGCATGAGCAACAACTGAGGAAATGACCAGGAGAGTCTTCCAAATCTCAGCTGGAGATTGATCCGTTGGGAGTGGTACAACAGATTGCCACAGTTATTGCTGCAACCACTTCCCCATTTCACTCAAAAGATGGATCTAAGGGAATTGGTGATGAAACTGGGAACTTGGGGACCCAAGTTGAGCCAACCCCTGTTGAAGGTGTCTTACCACCTGCCCCCACGGCTGAACACTCATTTGACAAAGCCGGGAGTTTGGAGCAGAGTGACCCCAACATAAGTCACTCACCGGTGCGTGCGCCCGGTGAAGGGGAAACTCACTCCACTGCAGCTAGGTCGGAGGATGCTGCAGATGACTCCACCATGCAGAAAGGAGGCAAAGTGGAGAAGGAAAAACAAAAAGAACAACAACAAGTTGTCACTGACAAAGCTCGGACAGTTGAGTCTGTCTCAGCTGAAGTGCCAACAGCTTTGCAGGCTGAGGACGCTGGTGATGCAGTCGAGGCACGGGATAGATCTGCCCTGGGAGTTAACACTGTCAGCACTGAAAGTGCAATCCACAAAGTTGAGACTCATGTGGATGCCATAGTAGAAGACCCTAAGATAGCTGCGCCTGTCGAAGGGATTGTACAAGGCCCCGCTGCAGTTGAGACTGCATGAGGTAATGAAGGCCTAAGGGAGGTTGAGACTTCCCTAGGTAAAAACCTCGGAGATAAGAGTCCACAGAACATAATTGCTGATTCAGAGGAGGAAATCAGCGCTCTTCATGACTCCCAGGATGATCCTGATACAACATTCCTGGGATCCGCAGATGAAGCTGAATCAACCCCTGCTAAAGAGGATTCAACTGAGGATGTTCTACCAAGTACGAGCAAGCCAGAATTCAAAGTTGCTCGACAATCTTTCAATTTTGATGATGAGCCAAACCCTCAAGTCTCATCATCTTCCGACGACGCTACTGATAAGGCCGAGGAACAGTCAACTCAAAAGGACAAATCAGCTGAGACCGAAGAAGGCTCATTAAGGCAACCAGGCTCTGCCACCGGTCAATACCATCAAAGGCCCCAATGAATCACGATCAATCTGCGCAGGCTTCCAGAGCTGCAGCAGAGACCATCTCGCGCACAATATCTCAAGTGCGAGACGATGCTTATGAAGAAGTATTTCCTTTTTCTCATGAACTGCCCGTACTTGAACAAGAAACTGCAAGAGAACAGAGGCTCTACACCGTCCAAGAAGACCCTATAATCCCTACTGATTCGATTGTGCCAGTTGATTTCAATTTCGATGCAGAGTGGCCGGCAGCTGACTCAAGTCAAATAACTGAGATGCGTGAAATCTTCAAGAAAATCTGTGAAGAGATTGAGAAGATTGAACGGCACCAAGCCTCTCTCGACATGTGCCTGTACAGCAGAGATGCCACTCTCACAGCAGACTTGAGAGGACTAGTGGTCAGGATAAGGGAATGGTCTCAACAACAGAGTGCCATGCGTCTCGAGTAGGTTCGCTACTTCAAGGCACTATACAACTGAATGCTGATCTGGAGTGCTGACAATGCTGACATGAAGGCAAGGATGCAGACCTATATGGAGAGATTGCATGCCTCCCATACAACTGAAATGGAGTTGCTGCGTGAATTTCATCGTAAAGAACTTCTGCGCGTCGGGGAAAATATGAATGCCAAGTTTAGCCTTCTTATGGCTGAAATTAAACTGGTGGCAGCCGAGTCCAAAGCCACCCGCTCAGAATTCCAAACAGCATACTCAGCAGCATACTCCAAGCAAAATTCAGCTATCAGCAGACTGGACTTCATGTTTGTTGGAATGTTTCCAGGGGTTCCTCTCTCTTTTGATGATGCCAAAAAGGGGAAAGAGGAATACCAAAAGAGCTTGAAGGAGACAACTGTTGTAGAGAAGACAGATGCAGCTGCTGAGAAGAGCAAAGAAAAGGGAAAATCTGTTGAGGGGGAAAGGTCAAAAGATGTGACCTTAATGCTTGCTAAAACCCCTCAGCAAGGTCACGTCACAGCCGACATCATCAGCAAACTTCTTGTAACTCTGCTGCTCTATCACTCAATTGTGCCCATGACTCATAAGAAAAAGATTGTAGAAGCAGAGATGGAGGATTTCGACAAAAGAACGTATGCTCGTGTTGAAGATATGTTAAAACAATTTGGAGGCATTCCGGTAGGAAAAGATACAGATGCCATTTCAGGCGTCGGAAATGAGCCTAGATCAGTTGATGAATTCAAAACGCTCGAATCCGAAGGATACTTTGAGAACATGTCCATAGCCCAAGCCTAGGACTTGTACTAGGAAAAAGGCCTTAACCTGTGCGAAGAAGCTGATAGGCGGCCAGACTACCGCGATCAATGCGACTACAAGCAGAAAGTCATCTGATAAAAGGAAGGCTCCCGTACAATACACACCCAGAGAAAGAGGGAAGCAGTGGAGGAAGAGGTTTCAGACCTAGACCTCTACCCAAAAACATTGAATACATAGATCCAGGAAAGAAAAGAGGGATCTATTGGGCTGGGTATAACGAAGTGGCCAATATGGAAGTGGCTAGGAAGAATGCTGAGTATGTCAAAAGAATTAAAGAAGAAAATAAAAGACAAGATCAACTGTGGGAAGAAAGGCAAGAAAGAAAGAGAAGAGACGATGCGAGAGAGCATACGAGAAAAAGAAAGAAAGCGGTGAAGAAGAAAAAAGAAGAGAAAGAGAGCAGAGGGGCAGAGTCAAGAAGAAAGAAAGAAGGAGGCAACAAAGGCGATGAAGTGTTGCTTTGTCACCCTTAATGTATTTTACTATTGTAAATGCAAATGTATGTAGGTCTTCTGTACACTTGATGAGAAATCTGTAATTTCTATACTTTTGCGTAGATATAGAATGATATGTTCGCTCTGATACACATTGTAAACAGATGTGTAAAGGACAAGAATGTTATGATCAATAAAAAGATTGATTCTACGCATACATTCTTTGTTACTGCATTGTCTGTATGTATCTTTGATGCTTACATTTTGTTTGTATGTTTTAAGTTTTGGCATCATCATAAAGGGGGAAATTATTGGGGAATTTATTGTTTAGATTTTGATGAATGCCATGTAAAACTTAGACTAGAAAGTTGGCACCCCATTTTTCTTGTAATTTGTGTTGTAATAGATAGGGTTGTACGAGCTGAGTCAAGTCAGCTATGCTTGGATATACAACAAGTCAACTGAAGACTGGGATGAAAACTCCGCTGTGAAGCAGCTGAGTATGGCAAGGAAAAGATGTCTAGGACTCGACTGAAGGAGTATCAGCTGAGATACAGCTGTAAGAAGAGTCAGTTAAGTCAACTCAAGAAGCCAAGTCAAGTTGAAATGACAGATGAGTCTTTCAATCATTGGAGCAGACTCCAGTCACCTGGGGAAAAGGCAGTTGCAAAGAGGAGTTAACTGAAAAGAATCCGTTGCACACAAGTCAAGAATATTACCTAAACAAGTAATACTTCCATGTTGCCATGTCTTAAAGTGCTCAGTCCCAGAAGCGTGCAAAAGGAATAAACCAATGGGAAGTACTGCACCTCGTGTCAGAACCTGAAAAGCTGGACATTCATTTAATATGAGGAAAGGTCTACATCTCAAGATTGAAGACCAAGAAAAGACAAGCCAACAAACACAAGTGACTTTTGAAAATCAGCCTATCTCTTCAACGGGCAGATTTTTGAAAGTTCACTATAAAAGGCTGAGGAATTACTTTGAGAAAAGGTTACCTTGCATACCTGAGCATTCAAGCATTATTAAGAACTGTAACCTGCAATATATTCTCAAGTTATTCAAGCAAAATCCTCAAGCCTAAATCTCGAAGGAAATCGATCCAACACTAAGCTGTGAAGGAAAGACAAATTCAAACTGTTGAAGAGAAAACTTTTGAAGAATCAAAAGGGGTCTACATTCCAAGGAGGATTGTAGAAAGGTTCAAGGTCGAACCAGTCTCAAGTTATTGGAGGGCTTCGTGGTCAAATCCACGAAGCTTGAGCAAGTGAGCTGAAGTAGCAAGGCAGTCGCCCTGTGAAGAAGTTGAGTCGGACGAGAAGCCAGTTGTGTGACGAAGGCATCTCCAGACTAAGTCCCAAAGGATCAAGTCAGTTGTGTGATCAAGACTTGTATCTGGACTGATAACCACTTTGTACTCTGATCAATACTTAGTGGATTCCTCCAGGAGTTGGAGAAAAGAGTAATAGAAGAATTACCCCTTCTTCGAACCTCTATAAAAATTATTGTGTCATTTACATTCCAGCATTTTATTTCTGCATAACACTTTATATCTGCTGATAAATTGCTATCCAACTGATAATTAACAAAGTGCTAAAATCAAGTGTTTAAAACAAAGTTAAACCAAATTCAAGGGTGTTAAGTCTTCTGCTGAAAATCTCATCACATCCAAGTTAAAGTTTAGACTAAACAAAATGAGTTATTCTATTAATGCTCAATCGAGTCTTTGAGTGGATAACTCTGTTTGTTAACTAACTTAGTCATCCTCAAGGACTTAGTTGTGTATTTAACTCTGTAATATTTTAAAAGGACTAAAATCGAAAAGTTGGTAAGGTTTATTCAATCCCCCCCTTCTAAACCTTACTCACACCCCTTGGGACCTACACTCAATCATCTCCTTAAAAGTTCGATTTTTGCGTTCAATAACACTATTTGATTGAGGTGAGTATGGAGCTGTAGTTTGATGAATTATTCTTATTTCCGAGCATAATTCTTCAGACGGAGCATTATACTCTCCATCTTTATCACTTTGAATCATTTTAACTTTCAAGTTAAGGTGATTTTTAACCTCATTCTTATATGTTTTGAAAGCCACTAAAGCTTCATCTTTTATTTTTCAAACAAAAGATATACTTAAAAATATCATGTGCAATCATCAATAAACGTTATAAAATACTTTTTCCCATCTCAAGTTTGCACAAGGTTTAAATCACACACATATATGTGGATTAACTCAAATGGTTTGGTACTTCTTGTCACCAAGTGAAATGGTGCTTTAAACAATTTTGCTTAAACATAAACTTCACACGTGTCTTCTGAATTTATTTCAATTAAAGGTGTTAAATTTAATTCTCAAGTCTTTGAAATATGTTGAAGTTAACATGTCCTATTCATCTTACCATAAATTAAGACACTCAAGCAAATAAACGGTAGTACATACTTTATTCATCGCCTCATGGCGGATAAGATTCATCACATTCATTTTAAAGAATCCTTTCTCTATGTATTCTTTAGCTAAAAATAGATCGTTCTTGGTCATAACAAACATGTCAGATTCAAACACTAGTGTAAACCTGACTTTGCTTAATAGAAGGCTAAAAACAAAATTCTTGTGAATTTCTGGGACGTGCATCCCATCCACAAGTGTCAAATCCTTATCGGAAGTTATTTTCAGCATCACCATTCTTAGCCCTATGTTGGGAAATTTATTGTTTAGATTTTGATGAATGCCATGTAAAACTTAGAATAGGAAGTTGGCACCCCATTTTCATTGTAAACTGCGTTGTAATAAATAGGGCTGGTCAAGCTGAGTTAAGTCAGCTATGCCTAAACATGCAAGAAGATAACTGGAGACTAGAAGGAAGCCTCCATTTTCGCAAGACAAATGAGTATGACAAAGAAGAGAAGACGGAACTCGATCAAGGAGCAGCGATTGAGATGCAAAGTAAGTAGAGTATCACCAAGTCAACTCAAGATAGCCAAGTCTCAAGTTGAAGTGACGAAGAGTCATCCAATGATTGGAAGGCGACTCTAAGTCACCTGGGAAAGCAAGGAAATGCGATCAAGTCGAGATAATCGAAGAGATCCGTTGCACGTAAATCAAGGGAATTACTTAAACAAGTAATACCTCCATACTACCTTTCTCGAAGTGCTCACCCCGGTCGAGCGTTCAAAAGGAATAAACCAATGGGAAGCATCTGCACCATGTCGAACTCGAAAAGTCAAGAACAATTCATACGAGGAAGTGGCAATTCCAAGGATCGCAACAAGACAAGCCAACGACCACAAGTGACTTTCAAAAATAAGCCTATCTCTTCAACGGGCGGATTTTTGAAAGATCACTATAAAAGGCGATGAATGACTCGAGAGAAGGTTACTCAACCACGAACATTCAAGTAAACATTTGAACTCGTAACCTAAGATATTCTCAAATCATTCAAGATTAATCCTCAAGCCTACATTACGAAGCAAATCAATCCAACACTCACCTGTGAAGGAAAGATAACTTCAATCAGTTGAAGAGGAAATTATTGAAGAATCAAGGGGTCTACATTCCACGGAGGATTGTAGAAAGGTTCAAGGTCGAACCGTCTCAAGTTTTTGGAGGGCTTCGTGATCAAATCCAAAGAGCTTGAGAAAGTGGGTCAGAGTAGCAAAGGCAATGCCCTGTGAAGAAGCCGAGTCGCACGAGAAGCCAGCTACGTGACCAAGGCATCTCCGGCCGAGTCCCAAAGGATCAAGTCACCGTGTGTGATCAAGACTTGTATCCGGGACTGTTACCACTTTGTATAATGATCAATACCTAGTGGATTCCTCCAGGAGTTGGAGAAGAGAGGAGTAGAAGAATTACCCCATCTTCGAACCTCTATAAAAACTTATCGTGTCATTTACATTTTAGCACTTTAATTCCTGCATCTTATTTATTTAACTCTGCTGATAAATTTGCTATCCACTTGATAATCTCTAAGTACTAAACCAAAGTTAAGGGTGTAAAGTCTTCCGCTGAAAACAAATCACAGTCGAGTTAAGTCTTTAGTCAAAATAGCTGAGTTATTCTATCAACAAAGACAATCAGTCTGTTGAGTAACTAACTCTATTTGATTAACTAACTTAGTTGTCCATCAAGGACTCAGCTGTGAAGTATTAACTCTGAATATTTAAAAGGACTAAATCGAAAAGTTGGTAAGGTTTATTCAACCCCCTTCTAAACCTTACACTCACACCCCTTGGGACCTACACGTGGTATCGTGAGCGGTTGGTTCATTGAGCCTTCCGTCTCGTTCTTGAACTAGATCTCCAAATTTTTCAAAATCTATTTTAGTACTTAAGTTCCTCAAAACTCTTTTTATCATTAAAATTTATTATCATGGAAGCAAATTTGACACGCATCCCTATGTTCACAATTGAAGAATTTGATGATTGGAAAATTCGCATGCGAGCTCATCTATCAAAGCATTACATGATGAGATGTGGATAGTGATAGAGGATGGGCCACTGCAAATTTTAAAAGTGAACACAAACATGGGAGAGCTGCATTTGAAGGTGAAGAGGATGTTGCTCCCGGACATCATGGTTGAAAAACAAAGAGTCGAATGGACAAATGATGACAAAAAGATATAACTGGACAATGTGGCCAAGGACATTCTTTACAAAACCTTGACAAAGCCATGTTCAATAAAGTCAAATCATGCAAAACGGCTAAAGAAATGCAGGGACAAGCTAACATTGATTTGTGAAGGCTCGAGTAAATCAAGGAAAATAAATTATTAGTGGTGTACATCTGAAATTTGAAAATTTCAAAATGATCGCAGGAGAGACCCTGGATCAACCGGATGCTCGGTTCACGAAATTACCAACGAGCTATCTCGCATTTGGAAAAGAATATACACAGAAGGAAATGTGTATGAAGATTCTAAGAAGTCTCCCAATTGAGTGGGATAAGAAAGTCATGGCCATGAAACACTCCATGGACCTATCCAAGACATCCAACCATGAGCTATTCTCGGATCTCAAAGCCTACGAATTTGAGCCGAGAAGAAAAGACCAGAAAGAGACAATTGTACCCAAAACAAAACAAATGCTCTAATTGTTAAGGATGGCAAGAGAGCCGAGGTCAAAGAAGTCATTGACCAAGAGGAAATAGCCCGATGGTTAAAAGATTTAACAAGTTCTTCAATAATAACTACAAGAGAGGCAAGGGCGAATCCTCCGAGAAGACACTCGGCTCCCTCCAAGTCAAGGGAAGATAGGCCAACCAAGAGAACAGAGCATCGAAAGTCAATATCCAAGGGCGACAATCCAAGAATGGAAAGAGCGATCAAAAGGTTGAAAATCTATGTTGGAACCGTAGGCAACCAGTCACTACGCCATTGATTGCCCATATCCTGTAGTCAACAAATACAGGAATGAAGAAGAAAGAAAGGTCTTGAGAGAAAGAAGACAAGAAAAGAAAAAAAAAAGCAATGTTGGCTGCAGAGATCAAAAACAAATGTCAAGAGACACAAAATTGATTGAGAGTAGTGAAGCGACTACTCAAGTGACTCTCGAAGAAGAAGCCTTGATCCGTTTGATGGCCAAGGAACAAGACCAACTGACCAAGAAGATGAGGTACACTCTAACTCATCACACTCGGTTCTAGTGATAGTGATCGTGACACACACACTTCATCACCCACTGATCTTTATGATTCATTAGGCAAAATGATGAAAGATTTTGAACACATTAAATCCTCACACACACTTCTAAATGAGGAAAACACCGCTTAAATGCCAAAACTCACAAAATGACTAAGGAGCCGAGTACTCTAAGTCAAATAGGCGATGAGAATGAAAGTTTAAAGACTGAAAATGCTAAACTAATAGCGAAAATAGCTGCTATAGAAAAGAGGGAAAATGACCTCAAAAATGTGATTGCCTCATTCACTAAGGCATCTAAATCATTGGATGATCTTATTATGAGTCAAAGAGAATGTGGAGACAAGACAGGCTTAGGATTTAATTCATCTGTGCTATGTCAAGCTCCAAAAGTGATTTTGGAAAAAGGATCTTCTAGCAATGAAGTATCTCAAAATCCAAAACTCCAAATGGTGCACACACATTTATCCCAAAGCACAATTACAAACAAACTGGCCTTGGTTATAAAGGAAAAGGAAAACGACCGATTGAGTGTCTTTGAGAGGACAAATGAGAAGAAATCGGCCGAGTTCCTCAAATCTCCAAACAGAAATACTCTGTAAAGAAGAAACAGAGCTACCAAAAACCCCAGAAGTTCTATAAAAGAAATACATATGAATGGAATGGTAGAAAATACCCAAGCCAAGTTGATTGGAATAATGTGAACTATCAAAAATACCTATGGAATATAAGCCAAAATGGCAAAGGCCTAGAACTCGGAAAGGCCATTCCAAAGGTATAAGAGCTTTCATCAAAGACACATATGCACATAGGCACTACACTCGGAGATATCACAACTACCCAAAGAAGGCAATTGCTAAAACACATATACAGCATACTGGACAAAAGAGACAATTTGTATGAACCTAGAATCCCCAAACAATTTGCCAAAATTAATTATGATTATGGCATCGATAGATGGCAACCCCTTAGAGTCAAATCATTTGGCTATAGGTTGGTTGGATCATCTTACAAAACTAACCCCTCGGACCCGGACAAATATGGGTACCTAAAACTTAATTTCCTTGTTTGCGGGTTCAAGGAACAGTGAGTGCCAAGGAACATGGTACATGGATAGTGGCTATTCCGGACATACATGACAGAAAACAAGAAAAATCAAAAATTCAAGGAAGTCAAAGGAGCAAAAGTCATATTTGGAGGAAATGAAGCTCCAGGAGAAATAAGAGGCATTGGATCCATCAAGAAAAATGGATTAGAAATCACGATGTTGCATATGTTGAAGGACTCAACTTCAACTTGCTAAGCATCGACCAACTCGTGACAAGGGTTATAATGTTGGATTTAACATGGGTATATGCCAAATCAAGGATCTTTTGAATCAAATGAAGTTGTGTTGTAAGGATGCGGACAAAAGAACATGTATGTAGTAGATTGGTCAATCGGTCAAGACTGACAGACTGTCTATTAGCAAAAAGAGCACAAACAATCAAGTTGGTTGTGGCACAAGAAGTTTGAGTCACCCGAATTTCAAAGCGATTAACAAGCTTGCGGAAGCAATCTTGTGGAAGGACTTCCACTCGGTGTACAAGAAGGAGAGTATATGTGACGCGTGTCGAAGGGAAACCAAATCAAATCATCATTCAAAGAAAAGACATGTCCATCTTCAACAAGAATATTGCATCCGCTACATATGGATCTATTTGGTCCACTTGAACCACTAGCATAAGTGGGAAGAAATACACCTTGGTGGTAGTAGATGACTACTCAAGATATACATGGACAATATTCATGTGTAAGAAGAAAGAAACTCTCGAAACTACCACGGTGATGAAGAGGATTCAAAATGAGAAGAGCCAAACCATTATCAAAATAAGATCGGCGGAAAAGAACGAGTTTGTAAATGGTATAATAACTCGATATTGTATTGAAAATGGCATTGGTCATGAATTGTCTGCAGCAAGGACTCCACAAAGCAGAATGGAATTGCGAGAAAGAAGGAATAGAACTCTCAAAGAAGCAAAAGGACCATGTTAGGTCAAGAGCAGGGGCTACCTAAAAGATTTTGGGTCAAGCAATCAACACAAAGATGCTACACTCAAAATAGATGCATGATAAACAGACAATGACAAAGACTCCCTATGAGATTTGGACAGGGAAAAACCAAATGTTGCATATTTTAGAATATTTGGATGTAAATGCTTCATCCATAACAATGACAAAGATAATTTGAAGGCTTTTGATGCTAAAGTCGATGAAGGTATCTTCTTGGGATACTCACCAAAAGCAAAGCCTACAGAGTACTCAACAAGAGGACTATGGTTACGAGAGGAATCCATTCATGTGGTATTGGATGAGCCAAATATAAATGGAGAAGACATTGAAGAGTCATAAAATTTGAATCAACCAACCATGCGAAGAGTCCCTATCTTTGTCAAGTCAAGCCGGAATTATAAACCCGGATGAAGATGAGATAGTTGAGTCTCAAAAACACCGGAAAATCTGCGGCTAAGTGATGACGAGAGAGCGATCAAAGAAACATAGCCGCAAGACGATCAATCCACTAACTTACTCCAACTTTGATGTAAGATGGCCGAGAGACCATCCACCGAACTAATCATTGGAGATGTAAGAGAAGGTGTCAAAACAAGATCGAGAACTCAACAAGAAGCTATGTTCACGCTTTATCTCACAAATAGAGCCTAAAGATGTGTCACAAGCATTGGATGACACACATTGGATTCAAGCTATGCAAGAAGAGTCAATCGATTTGAAAGAAATAAAGTATGGGAATTAGTTCAAAGACCCACCCATCAAAATGTTATTGGCACTAAATGGGTGTTCGAAACAAGATGAACGAGGAAGGTTACGTGGTAAGAAACAAAGCAAGATTAGTAGCCAAAGGATATTGTCAAGAAGAAGGGATAGATTTTGATGAAACATTTGCCCCTATAGCAAGATTGGAAGCTATAAGGATGTTTCTTGCCTATGCGACTCACAAGAATTTTATTGTATATCGATGGATGTAAAGAGTGCATTCCTTAATGGTTTATTGGAAGAAGAAGTGTATGTTGAACAACCTCCGAGGATTTGAGCGAGAAGACTCTTGGAGATAAGGTATACAAACTCAAGAAAGCTCTATATGGATTGAAACAGGCACCCGAGCATGGTATGATACATCACACAATTCTTGATCGGGAACGGATTCACAAAAGGAAAAGTGGATAGAACACTCTTCGAGAATTCAAGACAGGAAGAGCATACCGCTTGTTCAAATATATGTGGATGACATCATTTTTGGATCCACAAACAAAAAGTTGTGTGATAAATTTTCAAACCTCATGCAAAGCAAATTCGAAATGAGCATGATGGGAGAGCCGACATTCTTCCTTCGACTCCAAGTGAAACAAATGTGGAGGATGGAACCTTCATAAGTCGACAAAAATACACCAGAGATTTAATGAAGAAATTTGGTATGGAAGAGAAGTCTTCTACGTGAAAATACCAATGAATACATCGATCAAAATGGATATGGATGCGGATGGTAGGCCTCAGTAGATCAAACAAGATACGAGCTCTTATTGGATCATTGCTCTATCTCACAAAGCGGCCGCGGACATCACCTTTGTTGTAGGTGTATGTGCAAGATTTCAATCGCTCCAAAAGAAAGCCACATGATCTGCAAACAAGAGAATCTTGAGATATTTGAAAGGAAGCCAAGAAGTTGGCTTATGGTATCCAAAGGAAGGTGGTTTCAAGCTAATTGGCTATTCAGACTCGACTATCTTTGGATGTAGAGTTGACAGAAGAGCACCTCGTGCACATGTCAAATGCTTGAAACAAAGCTAATTTCCTGGTTTAGCAAAAAAGCAAAATTCGATAGCCACCTCTACAACCGGCTAAATACATAGCACGGCAAATTGTTGTGCCCAAGTCCTATGGATGAGACAAAGAAATGAGAGACTATGAAGTTGAAGAAAAGGAAATTCCAATCATGTGTGATAACACAAGTGCAATTGCAATCACTCAAAATCGTGTTGCACTCAAGAACAAAGCATATCGATGTCGGATATCACTTCATAAGAGATCATGTTGAAAAGAAGGACATCACCTTGGAATATATTTCAACCGATAAATAGTGGTGACATATTCACAAAACCATTATGTGAGTCAAGATTTGAAGAACTCAAGCATGAGTTAGGATTAATTGAGTGAAATGACACTCGGAAGACTCAAAGAAAAGAAATGAAACACGAAAAGGGAAAAAGAGTGAACTCTCAAATCAAATTTAAGTGAATCGGCACTTATCGGAAAGACAATTTTATCTGAGTTAGGTGACAATTTGAGTCACGAGGAGAACTGTGAGAAGAAGAGTTAAATCGATTAAGGGATAAGTTCGAGTCATTTATGAGCAAGGACAAAAACGCATCGTTTTAATAAGCGGGAATGTTTTTAAGAATGACGTCAAGATAATTATGACGTGTCTGAGCAAAAGTCGCACACCAAGCTTATGATTGGATATAAATCTTTCTTTGCATTAAATACGAGACATTAAATGCTAATCGGGCGCGGCAAAATCTAAGCCATTGATTTCGATCACATTTCAAAACCACCCGCACGTCCTTTCGGAACCATACTTAAACCAATTTTGTCCATTTCTCTCACACATTACCAAAAACTGTTCACTTCTCTCTATCAGAAGCAAAGGCAAAAACTCTCTCAAAAATCCTATCAATCTTCAAATCACTTTCTAAGTTTCATTCGGTGAAATACTGAAAAATGGCATCCACTCATGATTTTGTCAAGCTAGGAAGCAAATCCACACCGGGTCTACTGTGGATTTCGAGGGTATGGTCAAACAGGGATCCGATGACGCCCTCATAAAGAAGATCGCTGAAAAAATCGAAACGACTGGGCTAAAACCATTTCTGACGATGGACTTTCCGATGGCCTATGTGGAAGAGGTCGCATAGTTCTACATGAATGCTGAGATTCACGATGAGGGGATTAGATCCTCTGTTCACGGGAAAGAGTTCATCATCACTGCCAAGGATTTGGCAGAACACTGCTCATTACCGGCGGAAGGAGCACCATAAATCAATGAAGCTGATGTTGACTTGGCTGCTGCTTAGAAGGAAATAGCCAAGACCGACTATGCTGAAAAGATAGTCTACACAGCTAACAAGAGGCTGCTCAAGGAGGACTACCAAAAATTGTTGGACACCGTTGCCAAATGCATAGACATCAAATTTGGCAGCTTTGAATGTAGGGAACAAATCCTTCAAGGAGAATGGAGCATTTGGAGGATCCCTGGGATACGGTCTGGTGATTGACCAGCTGATGGAGGTAAAAGGAGTCCCTCTTCGACATGGAAAGGCGTTCCATGTAAACAAGAGGAAGTTGAGATCAAACCTCTCTCAGCGCACAAAAAGAGCCTACGCTAAGAGAGCGATACAGTGAGGGGAATCACCACTGAAGATACAAATGTCTCCTCTCCACCAAAGAAAAAGGCTGCCCCTGCAGCTGCTAAGAAGATTGTTGCTCCTGCAGCAAAGAAAAATAAATCTGCTCCTGCCCCTGCAGCCGAGTCACCTGCCCCCGCAGCCGTGTCTCCTGCCCCTGCAGCCGCGGCTGAGAAGGAATCTCAAATACCTTTTCCGGTCATTAAAAAGAGGAGAACTGATAAGCCAAGACGGCCAGCTTCTCAAAAGAAAAACAACGACGCCCCTGCCCCGCCCAAGACTCGAAGAAACTTTGTCGAACCAGAAATCCCTCTGGTTCAAACAAGAAGAAGGAGAAGAATTTTCAAGCGCTCCGAGCTTGAGAAGCCGGCTGAGTCAGCCACTCAGCTGGAAAAGATACCCGAGACTGCTGGAGAAGTAGAGTCTCCAGACGTGATTGATGAAACGGCCAAGTCTGCTGAGGCTGATCAGCAGAGGCAACTTGAAGACCCAGTTGTAGTCGAATGCAGTGAGGAACAAAGAATGGCCGAGACAACCGAGTCACCTATTGACAGGGTTGTTTCTCCACCCGTAATGAGAGGTCTTTGAAGGTATCGAGCGGCAGTCAAGTCCTGCTACCTTCAATACCTGGAAACGAGGGCCAACAAGAGGATGATGAAGACGATTTAATCATGCACTCTCCATTGTATCCAGACATCCAAAATCGTCGTCTGCGAGTGGAGAAAATGGAAGTGAGCCTATCCAGTGCGCTTTCAACATCCGAGTTCATTCTTTGAGAAAAAGAAACGATTCGATTTCTTGAGGTGGACACACAAGTCTTGCAAGCCCTTGACGAGATAATTGCATAAATATACTTGAAATTCGAAAAGAAAATGAATGGGCTAAAGCAATGAGATGCGGATGCACGTGAGAAGGCCAAAGATCCGCGCCTATCACCGCACCACGAGATCATACACATCCTCACTTTGACGTCCTATCGAGGAAAGTGATGAGGACTCGGACCATCTTGCTTTGCCACAAAAGAGTTGCAAATGCAAAAAGCAATGGAAGAATCCGAGAATCCTTCATGAGCAAAGAATGATGGAGGGACCAGGAGAGTCCTCCAAAACACACCGGAGATAGACCCAATGGGAGTGGTGCGGCATATTGCCAACGTTGTTGTTGCCACCACTTCCCGACTCACTTGGAAGAAGGAACTAAAGACTGGCGATGAAAATCGGGATAGTGGGGACCCGGTCGAGCCAACCCCTAATGAAGGTGTCTTACCACCTGCCCCAACGGCTGAATACTCAATGGGAACAGTGGGAGTCCGGAGACGAGTGACCCCAATCAAGTCACTCAAATGGTGTGCCCGGTGGGGGCAACTCCCTCCACCGGCAAGGTCGGAGGATGCTACGGTGACTCCACAATGAATCTAGGAGGCGAAGTGGAGAAGGAACAAACACAAAGTACACAGAAAGTTGTCATCGGCGAGGCCGAACTTGAGACTGTCTCACCGAGGTGCCAATCGCTCCGGTAATAATGACTTGCGATGCGATCGCCGAGCACGAGGAAGGAATGACTACAGGAGTTAACACTTTGGGCGGCGAAAGTGCAATACATGGAGTTGAGACTCCAATGGATGCCACATGAGAAGACCCTAAGACACCGACACCGGTCGAAGGGGATGTCCAAGGCCTCATTGCTGAGACCGGCAGGAGGTAATGAAGGCCAACGGGAGGTTGAGACTTCCCCGGGGTAAAGAAGTCAAGTCTGAGAACATCCCTCCTGCTATCATTGATCCATCGAGAAAAGGAGATAAGTGCGCTTCACGATTCCCGGATAATCTCGATGTAACCTTTCTTGGATCGGAAGGAGACGATGAAGTAGAGTCATCCCCGTGATGATCCAAAAGACTCACTGAGGATGTTCCAACCACGAGTAAGTCGACCTCAAGTCTACTCGTCAAACTTACAACTTTGATGATGAGCCACCTATGGAAATCTCATCATCGTCCGATGACGCTCGATAAGGCCGAGGACCATCAACTCACGTGGAAAAACCAAATGAGACCAACGAAGGCTGTTGAGACAATGAGGTTCGACAAGTCGGGTCAACTTCACAATAGACCCCCAAACAAACAGTCCATCACGCAGTTCCCCAAGGCGCAGCAGGTTCGACTCCACAAGGAACTTCACGAGCACCACTCATCATTGAACAAATTCCGGTTGCTCGTGATGATCCCTTTGTAGAATCATTTCCTTCTCTCGGAGGTACCGACCTCCTGAAGAGTCGAGAGAGATCTTGCGCGCTTCCACGGACGAGATCCTGTCATTCCATCGATATACCATCGTTCGGTGACTATGATTTTGACGCTTGGCCGTCACCGCAATGAGAAAACAATCAAGTTCGGGAAGTGTTCAAAGCATTATTTCTTTGAAAATTGAACGGATGGAGAGGCACTAGGCCTCGATGGACATGAGATGGATAACAGAGATGACAACCTTTGGCGACTTGAGAGGCATAATAGTCGAATCCGGGAGTGGTGGCAACAAAGAAGAAACAATGCGCGTGGAACAAGCTAGATATTTGAGAACATTGTTCAACAATTTGTTGGTATGGCGAAATGAGAATGCTTGATGCAAAGACAAAATTGAGAGAACACATTGAGCACATGCATGAATCGCACACTGCTGAGATAAAGCTGCTGCGTGAGCAAAATAAGAATGAGCTCCTGCGTATGGAAGAAAACATGGATCGAAAATTCAGCCTTCTCATCATGGCTGAGATGAAGTTAATTACGTTGAATCAACGCTACTCGCTCTGAAGTTTCGCGCCGCATACTCCGCAGCGACTTCGAAGCGAGAACTTGACTATCGGCCAGACTTCGACTTTCGCTTGCTAGTTTGTTTCGGGGTTCCTCTCTCCTTTGATGATGCCAAAAAGGGGGAAGAGGAGTACCTAAAAGCGCTGAAGAGATCTGAAGTTGAGAAGGAGGGAGCAGCTGTGAAGGGAAAGACAGCTAAGGAAGTTTCAAGAGAAAATAAAGGGAAGTCTATTGAGGGGGAAGGATCGAGAGATGTGACCTTGATGATTGCACAAACCCCCCAACAAGGTCTTGTCACAGCTGATATTATCAACAAAATCCTAGTGACTCTGTCACTCTAACACTCTGTTGTACCTATGGTTGACAAGAGAAAGACCGTTGAAGCAGGGATGGAGGAAGTGGAAGGAAGGATGAATGCCCGAGTTATGGATATTCTGAAACAACACGGAGGCATTCAAGTAGACAGAGATACTTATGCCATCTCAGATGCCGGAACTGAGCCGAGATCAGTTGATGAATTTAAAATGCTCGCATCTGAAGGATACTTCGCAAACATGTCCATGGCTCAAGTCTAGGACTTGTCTTTGGGAAAAGTCTCACACTATGTGAAGAAGGCTGACGAGCCCAGACTCCGCGATCACTCTCTGGTCACTCTGCTAGTCACTCAAATTGGGAAGAAGAAGACCCCAGTCTAATACACGCCTGAAAGAAGAGGTAGAGGAAGAAGTAGTAGTGGAGGAAGAAGTTTCGGACTGACCTGCCGCCTAAAAACATTGAGTACATAGATCCGGCAAGAAAGGAGGGATCTCTCGGGGTTTGGTTTTTCTGAAGTAGCCAATCTGCAAGTGGCTAAGAACAATCTTGAGTATGTGAAAAGAATTGAAGAAGAAAATAAAAGACAAACTCACCGTGGGAGGAGAGACAAGAAAGAATAAGAAGAGATGAAGTCGCCTTAAGGCGTATGAAAAGAAGAAGAAAGCGGTGAAGATGAGAAAAAGAAAAGAAGACCGAGAAGATGACAGAGAAGAAGAAGAAAGAAGAAGGAGGAAGCGAAGGAGATGAAGTGTTGTTGTCCACCCCTTCATGTATTTCACTATGTAAATACATTTTATGTAAGTCTTCTGTAATAAATTTGTAAATTCTATATTTTTGTGTAGACATAGATGTTTGCTCTGATACACTTTGTAAACAGTTGTGTAAAGGACAAGAATGTTATGATCAATAAAAGGATTGATTCTACGCATACATTCTCTGTGAATGCACTATCTGTATGTATCTTTGCTATTTACATTTTGAATATTTTAAGTTTTGGCATCATCAAAAAGGGGGAAATTGTTGGGAAATTTATTGTTTAGATTTTGATGAATGCCATGTAAAACTTAGAATAGGAAGTTGGCACCCCATTTTCGTTGTAAACTACGTTGTAATAAATAGGGCTGGTCAAGCTGAGTTAAGTCGGCTATGCCTAAACATGCAAGAAGACAACCGGAGACAAGAAGGAAGACTCACCGCAAGACAATGAGTATGGAAAAGAAGAGAAGACGGAACTCGATCAAGGAGCAAAATGAGATGCACCTGAGTAGAGTATCGATCAAGTCAACTCAAGATAGCCAAGTCTCAAGTTGAAGTGACGGAAGAGTCATCCAATGATTGGAAGGCGACTCTAAGTCACCTGGGGAAAGCAAGGAAATGCAATCAAGTCGAGATAATCTGGAAGAGATCCGTTGCACGAAATCAAGGGAATTACTTAAACAAGTAATACCTCCATACTACCTTTCTCGGAGTGCTCGGTCCCCGAAGCGTGCAAAAGGAATAAACCAATGGGAAGCACTGCACCATGTCGAACTCGAAAAGTCAAGAACAATTCATACGAGGAAGTGGCAATTCCAAGGATCGCAACAAGACAAGCCAACGACCACAAGTGACTTTCAAAAATTAGCCTATCTCTTCAACGGGCAGATTTTTGAAAGATCACTATAAAAGGCCGAGAATGACTCGAGAGAAGGTTACTCAACCACGAACATTCAAGTAAACATTTGAATCTGAACCTAAGATATTCTCAAATCATTCAAGATTAATCCTCAAGCCTACATTACGAAGCAAATCAATCCAACACTCACCTGTGAAGGAAAGATAACTTCAATCAGTTGAAGAGGAAATTATTGAAGAATCAAGGGGTCTACATTCCACGGAGGATTGTAGGAAGGTTCAAGGTCGAACCAGTCTCAAGTTTTGGAGGGCTTCGTGATCAAATCCAAAGAGCTTGAGCAAGTGGGTTGTAGTAGCAAGGCAGCTGCCCTGTGAAGAAGCTGAGTCGTACGAGAAGCCAGCTGCGTGACCAAGGCATCTCCGGATCGAGTCCCAAAGGATCAAGTCACCGTAATCAAGACTTGTATCGGACTACTACCACTTTGTATCTTGATCAATACCTAGTGGATTCCTCCGGGAGTTGGAGAAGAGAGGAGTAGAAGAATTAGCCCATCTTTGAACCTCTATAAAAACTTATCGTGTCATTTACATTTCAAACTTTAATTCCTGCATCTTATTTATTTAACTCACGATAAATTTGCTATCCACTTGATAATCTCTAAGTACTAAACCAAAGTTAAGGGTGTAAAGTCTTCCAAATAAAAACAAATCACAATGAAGTTAAGTCTTTAGTCAAAATAGGAAGTTATTCTATCAACAACTCGTCGAGTTTGTTGAGTAATTGACTCTATTGATTAACTAACTTAGCTGTCCATCAAGGACTCACCGTAAAGTATTAACTCAATATTTAAAACGACTAAATCGAAAAGTTGGTAAGGTTTATTCAACCCCCCCCCTTTTAAACCTTACACTCACACCCCTTGGGACCTACTGTTTGATACATGTTTTATCTTAATTTTGATGATTTTATTTTGTCACCAAAACAATGTTTTTAGAAGGTTGTCCAAATACTTCTAAATGATTTAAAATGGTTTTAATATTTTCCGGAGTATTTTCTCAAGTTTATTTTCGATAATATTGGACAACACTTTTAATAATTTTATGTCAATGGGTTTTTACTTCTAAACAAGGTTCCTAAATGTTGTCTAAATACCTCCGATTGGTTTAAAATGTTTTTACTAAATTTTCGGAGTATTTCTTGGGTTTTATTTTCGACAAAAATTGGACAACTTTTCTGTCTCGAGGTCGACCGGTCGCCCTATAGGGCAACCCGTACCTGAAGATGAGTTTGGAACAAAAAAGAGACAGAAGTGAAAAACGGTCAGGTCGACCGGTCGCCCTGGGCGTCGATCGGTACCTGAACGTTCTTCTGAAACAGAATGAATTTTTCACTCAAACCAATAAGGGGGACCGGTTGAGATGGGGGACGACTGGTCGGACACTACATCAACCGGTCGCCCCGTGTTAATTTGTGAAATGTTCATTTCAACTTCTATTTCGTCGACCGTGCATCGTCGCCTGCTTTGACAAAAAAATATGATACATTTGACAAACAGACACATTTCCTTAAATTGTGGGATTGATTTCTAACAGCTATATTCTTGATTTTAATTGTATTTTTCTGTAGATTTTCAATCCCCAAGAGGAACCTATGCTTGATCAATCATCTCCTATAAATAGAGGAAGTTTTGGAGCTACCAACAACCATTGAGATACAACACAACAAGATACACTTCAAGCAAACATTTGTTCTTCATTGTTATTATTCTTGTTGTAAATTTTGCCTAGCATATCACTTTCACATCCTTGAGGTCTAGGCTATTCTTGATTACACTTTGCACTCAAATTGTAATATTCATTATTGAGTTGTAATCTTGATTTTTGGTTATCATTCAACACAAGATATCCTTGTGAGTGTTCTTGTGGTAAGAACACACTTGGATGATCTAGGTGATAGGTGCAAGAAGATTGTGGTGATCTTCTTATTGAGGTGTTGAAGAATTTGGTATTCTTCAAGGTTGAAGATTGTGGTAATCTTCACAAGGTGCCGTTGAAGGAAGATTGTGGTGATCTTCAAAGGGAGATTGTGGTAATCTCCAAAGGTGTTGTTGAAGAAGAGTGTGGTGCTCTTCAAGGTGTTGTAAGTTGAATTTGTATTAATTTTGGTAATTAATAAAATTCTTTTTTCTTTTTGAAATCCATCCCGGATATACTGGGGTGGTAGTAGATTACGACCTAGGTGGGTTGAACTACTATAAATCAACGCGTGTTGTTTACATTCCGTACCTTTACTATTGTGTTTGAGCATTTAGTTCGAAAAAGAGTGCGAAATCTAAAAGATGGAGATAATCTATTCACCCCCCCTCTAGATTATCGTAGCCGCTTGGACTTACACCTACACCCTACAATAGTAGAAGTCGAAAAGTTCCCCATAAACAATGTTTTTCATTTATTGGTTTGTAGAAAGAAAACATCTCCTTGTCGGAACAAATGTGGCGAGTAGATCTGGTATCTATCCACCATTCCATTGGATTATCCACTATATTGGCTTCAAAAACAATGATGGTAAAATCGAGCTCTAACAGGTCTATCAGAACAGACTTGTAGTGATATTAGCTTGTTGGTTGTTTCCATTTTTATTCCCTTACTTTGGAAGTATCCAATTATTTTTCATATGATTTGGCTTGCCACAGTTGTAGTAATTACCTTTAAACTTTTTGACCTTTCCCGGTAACTTGTCATTCATAGGGTGATTTTGTTTTTTGTTAGTGCTTGATTCTGCAAGATTGACCTTAGCATCCATTCCAGTCTTGCTGGATTTACCTTCAATTTTTTGGTTGTCTTCCCAATCAGAAGTTGAACTATCAAATCCTGAAGCCCCATTTCATTGTGCTTGTACTTGAGGTAGTTCTTGAAATACTTCCACAATGGTATCAATTTCTCGATAATTGCAACCACTTGAAAAGATTCATTGAAAATCATCCCTAAAGACATTAAATTATGAAGTACGGTTTCAATTTCCTACACTTGATTGATTACCATCTTGGTATCAATTGTAGGTCCCAAGGGGTGTAAGTGTAAGGTTTAGAAGGGGGGGTTGAATAAACCTTACCAAATTTTCGATTTAGTCCTTTTAAATCTCTGAGTTGATACTACACACCGTGTCCTTGATGGGCAAATCAACTTAGTCACTCAAGAGAGTTAATCACTCAACAAACTCAACTGAGCCGTTGATGGAGTAACTCACCGTAGCTCTAAATTAACTCGATTTGTGGTTTTGTTTTCGCGGAAGACTCAACACCCTTAAGTTTGATTAAGTAAGAGTTTAGTGCTTGGTTTAGTACTTATAATTTATCAAGTGGATAGCAAATTTATCAATGAGATATAAGTAGTTAAAATTGCAAGAATTAAAGTGCTAAAATGTAAATGACACAATGAAATTTTTATAGAGGTTCGAAGATGGGGTAATTCTTCTACTCTCTCTTCTCCAACTCCCGGAGGAATCCACTAAGTAATGATCGAGTTTACAAGGTGGTAACAGTCCCGAGGATACAAGTCTTGATCACACACCGTGACTTGATCCTTTGGGACTCGATCCGAGACGCCTTGATCACTCACCGGCTTCTCGTGCGACTCGGCTTCTTCTTCACGGGCATTGCTTTGCTACTACAGCTCACTTGCTCAAGCTCTTTGGATTTGATCACGAAGCCCTCCAAAAGCTTAAGACTTGCTCAACCTTGAACCTTCCTACAATCCTTCCCCGGAATGTAGACCCCTTGTTTTCGATATTTTCCTCTTCAACCGATTGAAGTTATCTTTCCTTCACGGTGAGTGTTGGATTGATGTTCTTCGTAATGTAGGCTTGAGGATTGAGAATATTTCAGTTTTTCTAATATGCTTGTATATCTCACATATGTGTCATCTATGTATCTCTTCTTTCTCAAACAAACTCCTCGGCCTTTTATAGTGAACTTTCAAAAATTTGCCCGTTGAAGAGATAGGCTTATTTTTGAAAGTCACTTGCGTCGTTGGCTTGTCTTGTTGCGCTTCTTGGAATTGCCATTTCCTCGTATGAATTGTCTTTTCACCTTTTGAGTTCGACACGCTGTAGTGCTTCCCATTGGTTCATTCCTTTTGCACGCTTCTCGACTGAGCACTTCAAGAAAGGTGGTATGGAGATATTACTTGTTTAAGTAAATCTCTTGATTTAAATCGCGGCAACGGTCTTTTTACTGATTTTCTCGACTTAGCATTTCCTTGCTTTCCCCGGGTGACTTAGAGTCGACTTCCAATCATGGATGACTCTTCACACTTCAACTTGAGACTTAGCTTTTCTTGAGTTGACTTGATGATGCTCCACTCACCGCTTCTTGAGAGAGTTCCCATCTACTCTTCATTGCCCTACTCAAATTTGTTTTAGCAATGAGTCTTCCTTCAAGTCTTGATTGTCTTCTTGCATGTTAGGCGTGGTGACTTAACTCGGCTTGGCCTCTATTCATTACAATGCATTTTACAAAGAATTGGGGTGCCAACTTTCTATTCTAAGTTTTACATGGCATTCATCAAAATCTAAACAATAAAATTCCTAACAATTTCCCCCTTTTTGATGATGCCAAAACTTAAACCATACAAAAATACAAATAACAAAGATACATATAGATAGTGTATTGACATAGAATGTATGCGCAGAATCAATCTTTTTATTGATCATATCATTCTTGTACTTAACACAATTTGTTTACAAGGTGTATCGTAGTATATAATTGTCTTCACAAAAAATAAAGAATTTACTGACTTTATTACGGAAGACTTACATTTTATGTATTTACATAGTGAAATACACGAAGGGTTGGAAGAACACTTCATCTCCTTCGCCGTCTCCTTCTTTCATCTTGTTCAAGATCTTCTTCTCTTCTTCTCTTCTTCTCGTAATTTTGCCTTCTTTTTCTTTTCATATGCCTTCCTGGCGGCTTCATCTTTTCTTAATCTTTCTGTCTCTCCCGCCATAGCCGAGTTTGTCTCTTGTTTTCTTCTTCTATTCTTTTTGCATACTCGGCTTTAGTTTTAGCCACTTTCAAATTTGCTACTTGGTCAAGCCAAGGCCCAGTAGATCCCTCCTTTCTTTCCCGGATCTACGTATTCAATATTCTTGGGCGAGGCCTAGGTCCAAGCTTCTTCCTCCACACCGCTTCTTCCTCTACCTCAGGGCGTATCTTTCGTCTTTCTCTTCTTCCCCCAGGAGTGACCGGCAGAGACCAGCAGAGAGCGATCGGTTGTCTACTTCTGTCGACTTCTTCACATAATGTGAGACCATTTTCCCAAGATACAAGTCCCAAGCTTGAGCCATAGACATATTTGCAAAGTATCCTTGATTCGAGCATTTTGAATTCGTCAACTGATCGTGGCTCTGTCCCGACATCCGAAATGGCATAAGTGTCTCTTGTCTCTTGGAATGCCTCCGTGTTCTTTCAAGATGTTCATAACTCGCATCCATTCTTCCTTCCACTTCCTTCATCCCCGCTTCAATTGTTTTTCTCTTCTCGGCCCCATAGATACAAAGCAGTGTTGTTGAGTGGCGAGTCACGGGGAGTTTGCTTTGCTTATAATGTCACCGGATGGACCTGTTGAGGGGTTTGTGCAATCATCAAGGTCATATCTTTTGATCCTTCCCCCTCGCCGCAGATTTTCCTTTCTTTTGTTTCAAAATTTCCTCGGTGATTTTCCTTGTCACCGCTCCTTTCTTTTCGGCCTTCGATTTTTTGCTTTAAGGTATTCCTCTTCCCCGTTTTGGCATCATCAAAGGATAGAGGAACCCCAGGGAACATCTTTGGCAAGCATGAAGTCGAGCTGCGGATAGTCGAGTTCTGCTTCAAGTCAACTGCGTTAAGCGAAGACGGAATTGGATCGAGTAGCGTTGGACTCTGCTGAAATCGGCTTCATCTCGGCCATGAGAAGGCTGAATTTTCTAGTCATGTGTTCTTCCAAACGCCGTAGATCATTTGCATTTCGCTCACGCAGAGCTTTATCTCGGCGGTATGAGCTTCATGCATGTGCTCAATATGTTCTCTCGGCTTCGTTTTGCATCGGCATTTTCGACTCTCCACACTAGCAGCGACTTGTTGAACAATGTCCTGAAGTATCTCACTTGTTCCACACGCATTGTTTCTTCTTTGTTGCCACCATTCCCCTGATTCGGATCATTATGCCTCTCAAGTCGGTACGTAGGGTGGCATCTCTGTTGTCGATCGCATATCCAAAGAGGCCTGATGCCTCTCCATCCGTTCAACCTCGGCAAATAGTGCCTTGAACACTTCTCGTTTCACCGATTCTTCATTGAAGGCGATGGCCATGCGAAGATCAAAATCATAATCACCGAACAATGGTGTCGATGGAAGAAACAGGAGCTGGTTTGTGATAGCGTGCTTGTTCGTTTTCGACTCTTCGTGGAGTTACGTATCTCCGGTGAAAAAGGAAAGATTCTACAAAAGATTCATCGCCGCCAACCGGGATCCGTTCGATGATGAGTGGTGCGCGTGAAGTTCTTTTTTTTGAATCGATCTCGCTGCGACTTGAGCCCTCGGTGGATCTTTGGTTCAATTGGGTTTTGTTGTGAAGTAGTCCCGGTTTGCGAGCCTCACTGTCTCAACAACCGTTCGTTGGTCTCGATTCTGCGAGCCTCAAATTATCTTAACGGCCGTTGGTCTCAAATGATTTTTCCAATGCGTAGACGGTCCTCGGCCTTATCGATGGCGTCATCGGACGATGATGAGATTTCCATTGGTGGCTCATCATCAAAATTAAAGGTTTGACGAGTAGTCTTGGGATCGACTTACTCGTGCTTGGAACATCCGCAGTAGTCTTTTGGATTTGGCACTTTGGGGGATGACTCGGCTTTTCTTCGCCTTCCGATCCCGAGAGGATACATCGGGATTATCCTGGGAATCATGAAGTGCGCTTATCTCCTTCTCGAGATGGGTCGATTATAGCGGGAGGGATGTTCTCTACTTGACTTCTTTACCCCGGAAGTCTCAACCTCCCGTGGCCTTCATTACCTCCAAATGGTCTCTCTTTGCGGCGAGGCATTGTCCTCCCTTTCGACGATGTCACTGTGTCTTAGGGTCTTCTGCGGTGGCATCCATTGGAGTCTCAACCCCATGGATTGCACTTTCATCGCCAGTGTTAACTCCTGTGGCCGTTCCATCTCAGTGCCTCGATTGCATCGCGACGTCATTAGCCCGGCGATTGGCACCTCGGCTAAACATCTCAATCGCCTGAGCTTCGTTGATGGCAACTTGTTGTTCTTCTTGTGTTTGTATTTTATCTACTTCGCCTCCTTGATTCGTTGTGGAGTCATCTGCAAGCATCCTCCGACCTTCTTTGCCGGTGGAGGGAGTTTCCCCCTCACGGTGGCGCACCACGGTGAGTGACTTGGAATGGGGTCACTCGTCTCCAAGCTCCCGGTATTGCTTTTCGATTGATTGTTCGGCCGTTGGGGCGGTGGTAACACACCTTCAATAGGGGTTGCTCGATCGGGTCCCCATTGTCCCGTTTCATCGCCATTCCTTATTGCCTTCTTCCGAGTGAGTTGGGGAAGTGGTAGCGGCAACAACATTGGCGATTTGTTGAACCACTCCCATTGGATCAATTTTCAGTTTGTGTTCGGAGGACTCTCCTGGTCCCTCCATCAATCTTTGCTCGTGAAGGATTCTTGATTCGTGCAATGCTTGCTGCATTGCAATTCTTACGTGGCGGCGACATTCTCGGGATCCTCATCACTGTCCGAGAAGACATCAAGGAGAGGATGTGTGTGTTACGTAGTGCGGAGATAGGGCGGATGCTTGCCTTTTCACGTGCCTCGGCTTCTTGACTTGCTTTTCTCTCTCCTTTTCCTTATAAATCTGCGGGGATATCTAAGCGATTGTCTTCATCAAGTCTTTGGGGCACGATTTTTAGTCCAAGAAATTTAGCGAGTTCCTCTTCTTCTTCTATAAACTCGGCCGTTGGAACTGTTCCCTTGACTTACTCAACTTCCATTTCCTCCACTCACGCAGACGATTTTGGATGTCCGGGTAAGGTGGAGATAGGATCATTACATCACTATCCGCTCTAGCGGTTCTTCTTGTGTTTGGTGTGAACTACGATTGTGTCTTGAGTTGCCTCTGGCGATCGCCTTGACAGACTTGGTGTTTCATCAATTACATCTGGAGACTCTACTTCTCCGGTAGTCTCCGTTATCTTCTCTAGGTAGAGTAACCGACTCGATTGGTTTCTCGATTGGATCGCTTGATGATTCTTCTTCGTCTCCTTGTTTGTACCGAGGGGATTTACGGTTCGAGAGGCGTGTCCTCGAGTCTTGGCGGTCGGGGCTGGTCTTTGTGTCTTTTTCGAGGAGCGGTCATGTCGTGGCTTCTCGGTTCTCCTCTTTTTGATGATCGGAGAAGGTATTTGTGAGTCCTTCTCGACCGCTGCTGCGGCGGGAGACACGGCCGAGGGGTGTGACTCTGCTGCGAGGGGGAGCATGTTTGGTTTTCTTTCTTTGCGAGGGCGTGATCTTCTTAGTAGTCAGGGCGACTCTCTTCTTGGGTGGAGAGGAAACAACAGTATCTTGAGGGTCAGTGATTCCCCCTCACACGTGTCGCTCTCTTGGCGTAAGCTCTCTTACATGCGCCGAGAGGTTTGCTCAACATCCTCTTGTTAACATGGAATGCCTTCCCATGTCTAAGAGGGACTCCTTTCACCTCCATTAGCCGGCCAATCACTAGGCCATATCCTGAGGGATCCTCCAAATGTGCCATCTTCTTTGAAGGATTTGTTCCCACGTTACGGCAGATAGTCTGCTTTGTAGACAAACTCAGGCCGATTTATCTTCTTTGCTTCGATGATTGTAGCCATTACAATCGGCTTTGCCTTTGATATTGGTCAAAGCCGCCAAACTTGATGTCGATACATTTGGCAACTATGTCCAACGACTTGTGGTAATCCTCCTTCAAAGATCTCTTGTTTGTCTTTGTATACACTATTTTATCGGCAAAGTCGAGGGCTTGCTATTTCTTTCCAAGCTTGACCAGGTTTACATCGGCCGTTAACCTCTCGATGCTCCTTGCACGGTAGTGAGCGGGGTCAGCCAAATCCTTGGCGAGAGATAGTCACCGCTTTCCGTGAAACAGATGACTTGATTCCTTCATCGTGAATCTCAGCATTCACGTAGAATTGTGCGACCTCCTCCACATATGTCATCGGGTATTCTATCGTCAGAAACTGTTTTAGACCGGACGTTTCTAACTTTTCAGCGATTTTCTTCACTACGGTGTCGTCGGACCCCTGTTTCATCATTCTCGAAATCCACCGTAGAGCCGGTGTGGATTTGCTTTCCTAACTTGGTAAAGTCATAAGTTGGTGCCATTTTCAGGATTGTATCAAGGAAAAACTCAGAAATTGATTTGAAGATAGATAGGGTTTCGAGAGAATTTTGCCTTTGCTTTTGAGAGAAAGAAATGAACAGTTTTAGAAGTGTGAGAGAGAAAACGGACGAAAATGGTTTAAATATGGTTTATGAAAGGGCGTGCGGGTGGTTTTGAAATGTGATCGAAATCAACGGCTTAGATTTTGCACGCCTATTTAGCATTTCATGTCTCGTATTTAATGCGGCAAAGATTTATATCCAATCATAAGCTTGGTGTGCGGCTTTATGTCCGTACACATCATCATTATCTTTGACGTATTTCTTAAAACATTCCCGCTTAGTCAAAGCGGCAGCGTTTTTGTCACTTGCTCATAAGTTATTCAAACATCTCTTAGGCGATTTAACTCTACTTCTCACGATTCTCTTAGTGACTCAAATTATCACCGACTCGGTGTAAAGTTTCTTTCGATCTGGTGATTCTTGGAAATGATTTACATTTTTCGACTCTTTTTCACCCCTTTTATGTTCCATTTCTCTTCTTTGATTAAATGAGTGTCATTTTCACTCAATTAACCCCAACTCATGTTTGAGTTCTTCAAATCTTGACTCACATAGTGGTTTTGTGAAGATGTCGGTAGTTGTTTATCGGTTGAGATATATTCCGGGATGATGTCCTTCTTTTCAACATGATCTCTTATGAAGTGATATCGACATCAATGTGCTTTGTTCTTGAATGCAACACGAGATTTTGAGTAATTGCAATTGCACTTGTGTTATCACACATGATTGGAATTTCTTTTTCTCAATTTCATAGTCTCTCGATTCTTTGTCTCATCCATAGGACTTGGGCTGACAACACCCGCCGCATGACTATGTATTCTGCCTCGGTAGAGGTGGCTATTGAGTTTTGCTTCTTGCTAAACCAGGAAATCACTGTTTCCTAGCATTTGACATGTGCCTCAAGTGCTCTTCCTATCAACTCTGCATCCAAAGATAGTCGAGGAATCAATAGCCAATTAGCTTGAACCCACCTTCCTTTGGATACCATAGGCCTACTTCTTGGCTTCCTTTCAAGTATCTCAATATTCTCTTTCTTTGTCATCATATGACTCTCTTTTGGAGCGATTGAAATCTTGCACATACACCTACAAAAAAGGTGATGTCCGGTGCGCTTCTTTGTGAGATAGAGCAATGATCCAATAAGTGATGCAGTATCTTGTTTGATCTACTGAGGCTTGCCATCCGTATCCATGTCCATTTTGGTGATGTGTTCATTGGTATTTTTACGAAGACTTCTCTTCCATACCAAACTTCTTCATTAAATCTCTAGTGTATTTTGTTTGACTTATGAATGTTCCATCCTTCAAATTTTTACTTGGAGTCCAGGAAGAATGTCGACTCTCCCCATCACGCTCATTTCAAATTTACTTTGCATGAGGTTTGAAAATTTTTCACACAAACTCTTTGTTAGTGGATCCAAAAATGATGTCATCCACATATATTTGAACAAGCGATACTCCTTTTGTCTTGAATTAAAAAAGTGTTCTATCTACTTTTCCTTTAGTGAATCCATTTTCAATTAGGAATTGTGACAAGGTATCATACCATGCTCGGGTGCCTGCTTCAATCCATACAGGGCTTTCTTGAGTTTGTATACCTTATCTCCAAGAGTCTTCTGCTCAAATCCTGGAGGTTGTTCAACATACACTTCTTCTTCCAATAAACCATTTAGGAATGCACTTTTTACATCCATCGATATACAATGAAATTCTTGTGAGTGCATAGGCAAGAAACATCCTTATAGCTTCCAATCTTGCTACGGGGGCAAATGTTTCATCAAAATCTATCCCTTCTTCTTGGCAATATCCTTTGGCTACTAGTCTTGCTTTGTTTCTTATCACGAACCTTCCTCGTTCATCTTGTTTACAACACCCATTTGGTGCCAATAACATTTTGATGTATGGGTCTTTGCACTAATTCCCATACTTTATTTCTTTCAAACCGATTGACTCTTCTTGCATAGCTTGAATCCGGTGTGTGTCGTCCAAGGCTTGTGACACGTCTTTGGGCTCTATTTGTGAGATGAAGCATGTGAACATGGCTTCTTGTTGAGTTCTCGATCTTGTTTTGACACCTTCTCTTATATCTCCAATGACAAGTTCGGTGGATGATTTCTCCCATCTTACATCGGGTTGGAGTAAGTTAGGCGGATTGATGATAGACTTGCGGTGTGTTGATGTGGTCGGCTCTCTCGTAATCACTTAGTGCAAATTCTCCGGTGTTTTTGAGATTCACAATCTCATCTTCTTCCTCAATTGATAATCCCGGCTTGACTTGACAGATAGGACTCTTACGTATGGTTGGATGATTTAGCTTATCGGTGACTCTTCAATGTCTTCTCCATTTACATTTGGCTCATCGAATACCACATGAATGGATTCTTCGTAACCATAGTTCTTTTGTTGAGTATTCTCAGTAGGCTTTGCTTTCAATCGAGTATCTAAGAAGATACCTTCATCGACTTTAGCATCAAAAGCCTTTAGATTGTCTTTGCCATTGTTGTGGATGAAGCATTTACATCCAAATATTCTCAAATATGCAACATTTGGTTTTCTTCCAAATCCAGGATCTCATAGGGAGTCTTTGTCGGCTATCTATTTATCATACATCTGTTTTGGGTGTAGCAAGTTGTGTTGATTGCTTGACCCAAAATCTTTTTGTAACTCTGCTTGACTAACATGGTCCTTCTTTGCTTCTTTGAGGGTTCTATTCCTTCTTTCTCGCAACTCCATTCTCTTTGTGGAGTTCTTCTTCTTTGATAGTTCATGACCAATACCATTCTCAATACAATACTTGAGTTATTATTCCATTGACAAACTCGGTTCCTCTATCGATCTTATTTTGATAATGGTTTGACTCTTCTCATTTTGAATCCTCTTCATCACCGTGTGGTAGTTTTTGTAGAGTTTCTTTCTTCTTACACATGAATATTGTCCATGTATATCTTGAATAGTCATCTACTACCACCAAGGTGTATTTCTTTCCACTTATCTTTGGCCGGTTCCATCAGCCAAATAGATCCATGTGAAGCGGATGCAATATTCTTGTTGAGGATGGGCATGTCTTTTCTTTGAATGACGATTTGATTTGCTTTCCCTTCGACATGCATCACATATACTCTCCTTCTTGTATCTTGAGTCCGAAGTCCTTCTACAAGATGACTTCTTGCCGACTTGTTAATTGTTTTGAAATTCAGGTGACTCAGCTTTTTGTGCCACAACCAACTTGATTCACCAGCTCTTTGCTAGTAGGCAGTGGGTGTTGCGATTGACCAATCCACTACATACATATTTTTCTCGTCTACATCCTTGCGGCAAAGACAACTTCATTTGATTCAATATCTTTGATTTGGCATATTCCCATGTTGAATCCAACATTGTAGCCCTTGTCACGAGTTGGTCGATGCTCGATAAATTGAAGTTGAGTCCTTCAACATATGCAACATCTGTGATCTCTAATCCATTTCTCTTGATGGATCCAATGCCTCTTATTTCGCCAGAGCTTCATTTCCTCCAAATATGACTTTTGCTCCTTTAACTTCCTTGAATTTTGACAGATTTTTCTTGTTTCTGTCATGTGTCCGGAAATGCCACTATCCATGTACCAGGTTCCTTGGCACTCACTTTATTCTTTGAACCCGCAATCAAGGAAATTAAGTTTTAGGTACCCATACTTGTGCAGGTCCTGAGGGGTTAAATTGTAAGATGATCCAACCAACTTATAGCCAAATGATTTTACTCTAAGGGGTTGCCATCTATCGGTGCCATAATCATAATTAATCCTGGCAAATTGCTTGGGGATTCTAGGTTCATACAAATTGTCTCTTTTGTCCGTATGCTGTATATGTGTTTTAGCAATTGCCTTTCTTGGGTAGTTGTGGTGACTTTGAGTGTGATGCCTAGGTGCATAGGTGTCTTTGATGAAAGCTCTTATACTTTTGGAATGGCCTTTCTTGAGTTCTAGGCCTTTGCCATTTGGGCTTATATTCCATAAGTTTATCTTTGATAGTTCACATTATTCCAATCACTTGGCTTGGATATTTTCTACCATTCCCATCATATGTATTTCTTTTATGGATTTTCTCGGGATTTTTGGTAGCTCTGCTTCCTTTTACAGTATTTTTACGTTAGGAGTTTCTTTGAGGACTCGGTGAATCTCTTCTCGGTATCCTTTCAAGACACTCAATCTTTTTTTTCCTTTTCCTTTGTAACCAAGGCCGTTTGCTTGTTATTGTGCTTTGGAGTGAATGTGTGTGCAACATTTAGAGTTTTGGATTTTTCGGACTCTTCATGACTTGAAGATCCTTTTTCCAAAATTGCTTTTGAGGTTTGACATAGCACGGAGGAATTAAATCCTAAGCTGTCTTGTCTCCACATTCTCTTTGACTCATAATAAGATCATCCAATGATTTAGATGCCTTAGTGAATGAAGCAATAACATTCTTGAGGTCATTCTCCCTCTTTTCTATAAAGCGACAATTTCTGCTATTAATTTAGCATTTTCAGCCTTTAAACCTTCATTCTCATCGGCTATTTGACTTAGGGTACTCGGCTCCTTAGTCATCTTTGAGTTTTGACTTTTGAGTAAATTTGTTTTCCTCATTCAATAGTGTGTGTGAGGATTTAATGTATTCAAAATCTTTCATCATTTTGCCTAATGAATCATAAAGATCAGTGGGTGATGAAGTGTGTGTGTCACGATCACTATCACTAGTGTCGAGTTTGTTGAGTTAGATTGTACCTCATCTTCTTGGTCGGGTTGATCTTGTTCTTTGGCCATCAAGCGGTCGGCTTCTTCTTCGAGTCACTTGAGTAGTCGGCTTCTGCTCTCTGTCACCGTCTCTCTTGACTTGACTTTGTTTCAGCATCTCTGCAGCCATCATTGCCTTTTTCCTTTCTTGTCTTCTTTCTCTCAAGACCTTCCTTTCTTCTTCATCCTGTATTTGTTGACTACAGGATATGGGCGATCAATGGCATAGTGACCTGGTTGTCTACAGTTCCGGCATAGATATTCAACCTTTTGATCGACTCTTTCCATTCTTGGATTGTCGACCTTTGATACTCAACTTTTTGATGATCATTTCTCTTGGTTGGCCTATCTTCCCTTGATTTGGAGGGAGGTGAGTGTCTTCTCGGAAGATTCACCCTTTCCTCTCTTGTAGTTCTTATTGAAGAACTTGTTGAACCTCTTAACCATCGGGGCTATTTCTTACGGGTCAATGACTTCTTTGACCTCGACTCTCTTCCCATCTTTAACAATTAGAGCGTAGTTTTGGAGTGCAATTGTCTCTTCCTGTCTTTTCTTCTCGGCTCAAACTCGTAGGCTTTGAGGTCCGAGAATAACTCATGGTTGGATGTCTTTGATAGGTCCATGGAATGTCTCGATGCCATGACCTTCATTTCCCATTCAATTTGGAAGACTTTTTAGGATCTTCATACACATTTCCTTCTCGTGTATATTCCTTTCCAAGTGCGAACGACTCATTTGTGATTTACGTGAACCGGCGTCTAGTTGATCCGGGTTCTCTCTCGAGATCATTTTGAAGTTCTCAAATTTACTGACGACCCACCGATAATTTGTTTTCTTTGATTTGCTCACGAGCCTTCACAAATCAATGTCGACTTGTCCCATTTCTTTAGCCGTTTTGCATGATTTGACTTTATTGAACATGGCTTTGTCCAAGGTTTTGTAGAGGATGTCCTTAGCTACATTGTCCAGGTTATATCTTTTTACGTCATCATTTGTCCACTCGGTTCTTGGTTTTCAACCATGGTGTGCAGGAGCAACATCTTTCTTCTCCTTCAACTTTGCAACTCTTCGTGCAAAATTGTGTTCACCTTTAAGATTTGCGGAGGCCCATCTTCTATCACTATCCACATTTCATCATGTAATCTTGATAGATGAGCACAACGCATCACGAATTTTCCAATCATCAAATTCTTCGATAGTGAACATAGGGATGCGTGTCAAATTTGCTTCCATGATAATAACTTTTAATAATAAAAAGAGTTTTGAAGTTTAAGTACTAAAGCGGACTTTGAAAAGTTTGGAGATCTAGTTGATAACCGGTCACGGAGGAGGTTCAATGAACCAACCGCTCGATACCACTTGTAGGTCCCAAGGAGTGTAATTGTAAGGTTTAGAAGGGGGTTGAATAAACCTTACCAAATTTTCGATTTAGTCCTTTTAAATCTACGAGTTGATACTACACGATTGTGTCCTTGATGGACCATCAACTTAGTCACTCAAGAGAGTTAATCACTCAACAAACTCAACTCGAAATTGTTGATGGAGTAACTCACCGTTAGCTCTAAATTAACTCATTGTGATTTTGTTTTTTTGAAGACTTAACACCCTTAAGTTTGATTAAGTAAGAGTTTAGTGCTTGGTTTAGTACTTATAATTTATCAAGTGGATAGCAAATTTATCGGAGATATAAGCGATTAAAATTGCAAGAATTAAAGTCTTGAAATGTAAATGACACAATGAAATTTTTATAGAGGTTCGAAGATGGGGTAATTCTTCTACTCCTCTCTTCTCCAACTCCTGGAGGAATCCACTAAGTAATGATCGGTTTACAAAGTGGTAGCAGTCCAGGATACAAGTCTTGATCACACGGTGACTTGATCCTTTGGGACTCGATCAGAGACGCCTTGATCACTCGGTTGGCTTCTCGTGCGACTCGGCTTCTTCACGAGGCGGTTGCCTTGCTACTCTGACTCACTTGCTCAAGCTCTTTGGATTTGATCACGAAGCCCTCCAAACGCTTAAGACTTGGCTCAACCTTGAACCTTCCTACAATCCTTCCCGGAATGTAGACCCCTTGTTTTCGATATTTTCCTCTTCAACCGATTGAAGTTATCTTTCCTTCACGGTGAGTGTTGGATTGATGTTCTTCGTAATGTAGGCTTGAGGATTGAGAATATTTCAGTTTTCTAATATGCTTGTATATCTCACATATGTGTCATCTATGTATCTCTTCTTTCTCAAACAAACTCCTCGGCCTTTTATAGTGAACTTTCAAAAAATTTCCCGTTGAAGAGATAGGCTTATTTTTGAAAGTCACTTGCGATCCGTTGTCTTGTCTTGTTGCGAGTTCTTGGAATTGCCATTTCCTCGTATGAATTGTCTTCTCACCTTTTGAGTTCGACACGGTGTAGTGCTTCCCATTGGTGCATTCCTTTCGCACGCTTCGGGATGAGCACTTCAAGAAAGGTGGTATGGAGATATTACTTGTTTAAGTAAATCTCTTGATTTACGTAACGGTCTTTTGTGATTATCTCGACTTGACCGCATTTCCTTGCTTTCCCCAGGTGACTTAGAGTCGACTTCCAATCATGGATGACTCTTACATCACTTCAACTTGAGACTTAGCTTTTCTTGAGTTGACTTGATGATGCTCCACTCACCGCATCTCACCGCTTCTTCTTGATAGAGTTCCCATCTACTCTTCTTTGCCCTATTCAAATTGTTCGCAGTGAGTCTTCCTTCAAGTCTTGATTGTCTTCTTGCATGTTAGGGCGTGGCGACTTAACTCGGCTTGGCCACTCTATTCATTACAATGCATTTTACAACAAGAATTGGGGTGCCAACTTTCTATTCTAAGTTTTACATGGCATTCATCAAAATCTAAACAATAAAATTCCTAACATCAACCATCTTAAATTCAGGAATTTTTGCAGCAGCAAATTTCCTTGTGCCAGTATCTTCTGTCTTGTACTTTTCTCCAAAGAGTTCCACAACTCTTTGGACGTCATGACCAAACTGTACAAGTTATAAAATGTGTCATCCAGTCTATTCAAAATGTAATTCCTTCAAAGAAAACTAATGTAGTGCCAAGTATCCACAGTCGTTCTCTGTTGGGTGTTAGTTTCATCACCTGCAATGGTTGGCAGATCCGCCTTCAGGATTCGAGATAAACTTAAAGTAGTAAGGTAGAAAATCATCTTATATTGCCATCTTTTGAAGTCCATGCCAGAAAAGTTCACTGATTTTTCGCTGTGAGCGGGAGCAGCAACCATTGGAGTGAATTATATATTTACAATCTCTTGAAAACACAAAAAGATTTCATCTTGTGATTGTTAGGAAAACATGTTGTTTTTCGAAGAAATGGCTGGGGAAAAAAATGCAATAGAAATTTGAAGATAAGGCTAGAACTAGATTCTATCTCCGCAAGACAAAATTACCCCATATAAAGGCTATAACGGTAAAGCAATCGTCTCTAAGATACCATAATTTTTGTTCTTAAGTTAGTAGCACAACAAAACTTAAGAAGAAAATCGAATTTTAAGTGTATAACACTTCCAAGCTTTTAACAAAACAAAGATTCAATATGTTGTGTATGCTTTGATGTATCTCTTATTTTGTGTGCGTTCGAATTTTAGACATTTAGGGGCCATTTATAAGGTTAAATGCACCATATGCAAACATCACGTTGTTTGACTCGAAAAGACATGTTCCATGGCCAAAACGCATTTATGCAATTATAGACGCATCACTTTGGAACCGCATGACCGCGCATATATTGCGATATCAAGACACACTATTGCGATAGTCGGAACCATGTGATCGACACAAGCGTGCCAATTTATGTCCAAGTCGCACCAGCAGGCACATATAGCGCAATCATGCACCTTGATTTATTTAAGTAGTCATGGCGCGCGCATGTATTTTGGTCCGAATCCACTAGCATGTAGGTCTTTGTTCAGAAATTTATGTAATAGATTTTGATGATACCATGTAAAATTAAAATTAGGAAGCTGGCACCCCAATTCAACTGTAAATCAACTTGTAATAGATAGAACTATGTAAGCTAAGTGGAAGCAGCCAAGTTGAAGATTGCAGGACTCGACTAAAGATCGAAGAGAAGACCCAGCTATGTGGCGGCTGAGTGAGGTGAAGTGAAGTTTCAGTCAAGTGATAGAAAAGTTATTTTAGTCAGCTGACTGACAGCAAAGTCATTCCAAGATCATTGGAATTGATTGTCTAAGAGGATATGCAGAAGACATGATCAAGAAAGCTGAAAGAGATCTATTGTCAACCAAAGTCAAGGTTTTGTTGGAAATAGGCATGTGTCAGACTGCCTACCTTAAAGCTGTTTTGCTGAAAGAGTGCAAAAACCAAGGAGCCAATGGGATGCACCGAAATTTTGCGAGTTTAAGGAAAGGTTGCGAGCATTAAATTCAAAGATGCATCCACATCAATCTTTGCAAGATAAGACAAGCCAACAACCTAAAAGTGGAGTTTGAAAATGCATCTATCTCTTCAAAGGATACATTTTTGAACCACCACTATAAAAGGTTGAGGATCCATCTGAGAGAAGGTTCCAATATACGAGACACGCAATCAAGCAAGCAAATAACCTGCAAAGCAAAGTAATATCTCTCAAGCATTCAAATATTATCCTCAAGCCTAAACTCGAAGGAAATTGATCCAACTCATTCAGTGAAGGAAAGACAACTTCATTTGTTGAAGTTGAAAAACATATTCAAATTTAAACAAACGGTGAAAGTCTTCCGCTGTTAAAAACCAAATTAACTGTATTTTTAAAGTGTTAACTGAATCAGCTGAGTTATAATATCAACAACTCTGTCGAGTCTGTTGAGTGACTAACTCTTCTGTGCAAATCAACTTAGTTGTCCACTAAGTACTTAGCTGACTTGAGTCAACTCTGAAATTGCTAAAAGGACTAAAAACTAAAAGTTGGTAAAGTCTATTCAAAATTCAATAACTAAAACTTTGAAATTTCTAAAACGACTTAGCTGAATTGAGTCAATGCTTGGAAATTGGTTGGTTTCTTGGTTTAGTAATAAACAAAATTCAATACCTACATCCACAAATGACTAAGCGAGTACATAGTTGCGGGCAATTTGTTGTGTCAAGTGTTATGGATAAGGCAACAAAAGAGACTATGATATAGAAGAAAAAGAGATTCCAATTATGTATGATAACACAAGTGCCATTGAAATTACTCAAAATCGATGTGCATTCAAGAACCAAGCACATTGATTTCATATATTATTTTATAAGAGACCATGTTGAAAAGAAAGACATCACATTGGAATACATATCAACCGATAAGCGGTTGGGGCGGCATATTCACTAAGCTTTTATGTGAATCAAGGTTTGAAGAGCTTAAGAATGAGCTTGGATTGATTGAGGCGAGTTAGGAGGCTCGGAAGACTCAATCGATGGGGAGTCTGAGAAGAGAGAAATGGAAATCAGCAAAGTTTCACTTTTCAGCCAAGTGAAACAGCCAAGACGGCTAGTCAGCTGTATCGAGTTAGCTGGATAGCTGATTTTTTTATTAAGTGAAGATATAAGTAGAGTTAAGTCACTTATAGAGATAGTTGAGTTATTTATGAGCTACGTGACAAAACGTAATCATTTTCTGCGAGCGGGAATATTTTTAGGCTTGATGTCAGCAGTAATTATGGTGTTAGTAAAAGCCTGCACCCGTTTTACCCATGATTGGAAATAAATGATGTTTGCGTTTAATTTGGGGAAATTAATGCAGTTTGCAAGATGTGATCTCAACCATTGATCAAATTCCACTTTTTTGAATTCTAAAAATCGTCCCATTACATCCCATATATAGAGAAATTATTTTTCTCTCTCCTCACAACACGCTTACTTTCAAAGCAACCTAAGGCAAATTCTCTCTCTACAGCTAAAAGAAAACCCTGGTTATTCATCCGTTTAAGATCTCAGTTCAAACTGTGAAATGGCACATTCTTATGATTATGTTAAGTTAGCTGAGAAGATCCACACCGGAGCTACAGTAGATTTTGAGGGCCTAGTCAAGCAAGGCGTCGACAAAGCCCTGGCAAAGAAGATAGCTGATAAGCTTGAGAAAACTAGTCTCAAGCCCCTCCTATCTATGGAGTTCTCGTTTACCTACTTGGAAGAGGTTGCGATGTTCTACGTAAACGCTCAGGTTCATGATGATGAGATTTGCTCATCGGTCCACTACAAGGAGATTAAGTTGACTGCTGCGGACTTAGCTGCTAGTTGTCATCTTCCTTCTTCTGGTTTGAAGGAGATAACTGAGAAAAATTTTAACTTGGCTATTGCATGGAAGGAAATACCCTAGCCTGATGCTGCTGCGAAGCCCATTTACACATCCAAGAAGTCACTAATAACAGACGACTACCACAAGTCGATGGATGTGGTAGCCAAGTGTGTCGACATGAAGTTTGGAAGCTTCAATCAGCTGTCTAGGACTAATCTGACAGTGATGGCAGCGATCATAGAGGAGAAGAAAGTAAATTGGTCGGAGTTCATTTTTGGCAAGTTATGCCAAAATGTGATGAACAAAGCCATTACTGAAGTGGGAGTGTTTGAAAGCTCTCTCCGATATGGCCTGGTGATAGGTCATCTGTTGGAGGTGAAGGGTATTCCTCTTGGGAATGGGAAACCCTTCCATGTGAACAAGAAGATGTTCAGGGCAAATCTCTCAGCTGCCCAACGCTAAGCCCATGCAACGAAGGTGGATACAAGCGAGGGGAATCGGTGACCTTATTCCCGTGGACACAATCGCATCTCGAAAATGCCTTTTCTCCCAAACCCATGCAGAAGAAGAAGAAGGCACCTGCCTGTGTAGCCAAGTCAGCTCATGCCCCTGCAGCCGAGAAGGATGAAGCACGTAAAATATACGTGTATTTAGGTGCTTAAAATGATATATATTTGATACATTTGCATGTACATGCAGTGTGTTTTGGTTGGTTTCCTTTGTTGGGCGTGATACTGCATATTCTTGTAACTTCTTACAGGAAATGGAGATAAATTGGATAACAAATAATATCACGTTCCAAAGTATAGGTCAAGAGCTAAGGTATGAGCAAATATGTGAAGGAAAAAAATATGCACGATCGAACAAAAGGGAATTTCCTTCAAAAATGACCAAATGCGCTAACAGTTTCTAGCACTGGCAGGGTTTAGTATTGTGGCCATAACTTTCTCTATAAATTTGATATTAGGGTGATTTGAGTGGCTATCGAAATTTAAGAGAAATGACTACAACTTTCATGCAGATCCCAGGAGCAAATTTAGACGTTGTACAAGTCACACGATCGTGTGAACAGCCACACGCCGTGTGAAGTGATTCAATGATTTTCAGAGTCCAAAACCAATCACACGGTCTGCTGGTGTGACACCACACGGCTGTGTACGGAGGCCATGTGAGAAACCGAGTGAAAAGGTGACACAACCGTGTAAAAAAGGGAATAAACAGGGGACAGAACTAAGCCACACCGCCGGACTGTGTGGGATTCACACGGGTTTGTGGAGTTGGTCTGTAAACCCACACGGCCGTGTGGGACTATGCCACGTGTTTTTTCGGAGTTCTTTTCCTATTCCAACTCTACAAGTGACCTCTCCAAGCATCTATAAAAGGGACCCAAGGCTTGCACGAAATTGGATCATCCAACATCACTTGATACACAACACAACACATCAAATTACGTAGGAACACAAGATTCAAGGTCTTCTGAGAGAGGAGGGCTAGATCGCGAAGAACACCACAAGGCCTTTCGCATCTACGGGAGCACAAGAGCTTCAAAGGCTTAGGAGAGGAATCCATCCTGACAAGAAGGGGTTTTCTTTCTATGTCTAGATCTCTTTCCTGTGCTTAAACGATGTCATAATGTTGATTTCGACTTTGTCTATGAATTTGTTATCAATGTTTGGATAATCTTTCAGATCTTAGGGGCATAATCAAAACTGTGGATTCATGTTAAATCTTGATTAATTGCTTTCTTAATTGATTCATGCTTTCTATTTTATGAATTCGAGTGCTTATTCTTAATTGCTTTTTATCTGACCAATAATTAGCATGTCATATTTGTTAGTGCGAAATTCGGAAGAGGAGTTCTAACAAAGACGGAAATCGAATTCAGACATAAATGGGTGTATCTAGTCGGGAGGCCTACAATTGTTATTAATCTACTGTTTATGTGCCGCCCGGGGGGGATATACTAACTTAGGAATTGAACCCATAGAATTGCATGAATTGGTTTTGAAACTTTAATTGGATTTAATATTGATGAAACATGTTTAGATTATGTGCCTAGTTGCTCCTGTAGTTGTTGAAAATACTTGTGGGGTTCGCAAATTTATTTCTTTTATTTCTTTATTTTCGATTTTTATTATAAATTAGATATTCAGTCACTTCAATAAAATTGGAATGCGATGTTATTATAGCTAAGTGTTTCACAAATCAATCCCTGAAGAATACGACCTTGCTTGCCATTATTCTATAAACTACATTGTACACTTGCAGTTGTATGATCCAAAATATTTTTGGCGAACAAAGGAATCCCCAGCACCTTCTCCAATTATCAAGAGAAAGCGCTCAACTGTGCCCCAGAAGCTAGCTGCAAACAAGAAGTTGAAAGTTGCAAAGTCTGCTGCCATTTAAGAGGAACCAGAAGAAGTCGAGGTTCCATTGGTAAAGACAAGGAGAAGACTTGTGAAGAAGTCGAAATTAGCTAAGCCAGCTGAATCTGGCACAGCTGCTGAAAAGGAGGCTGTTGAGGATGAGCAACAAACTTCAAAGGATAAGAGTGGTCTGGAAGCCACTGAGAAGGAAGAGATCATTGTTCTTTGAGCAATGGACTCCAAAGAAGTTAGTCACAAAGAGAGTCAAGACTCAAAAAGAACACACTGCAAGTCCGAAGAGAGTTAGATGTACGCTCTCCTCGGTGATGCGAGGACACTGAGGAAGAAAGGGCTCCCGAGCCTATGCAAGAGGATGATGAATTGATAATGTTATCTTACTCGCATACCCGGATGTACAAGAGAGGCTACGTATTTGGAGGGCCTAGAAGGCCGAGTTATGCCAGTCATCAATTCCAAAGTCCATAATTCATCAAGAGGAAGAAGAGCTTCTAAGCTTTCTAGGAACATTTCTATTAGCTCCGTTCTCGATCCCGACTTTTGCACGATGATTCTATATGAGAAAAGGACGAGAAGAAAGAAAAGGAGAAAGCTAAGGCCAAGGCTATTGAGGAATCAAAAAGCTCACTTGTTTCTTCACGGCGTCCCGAGAAAGCTCCTATTAGCCACCAAAGAAGATGTGATGTAGAAGAGCTTGACCTGGCCGATGAAGTCAAGAAGGTGAGTGAAGCAAGCTCTCAAGGAATCAGGAGTTGCATGCACTGGACCTTGCGAGAGGGGCCCAGAAAGTCATCTTATATCCTAATCTCTCCTAGCCCTGACATTTTGAAAATGGTGAGGACAATCGATGTTACTACCTAACATGTGCACTCCGAGGAACAAGAATCAAAGTAGAATGGCGATGAAGCTAAGGAAGGTGAAGAAGAGGGCATCTTAGCCAAGCCTACCCCTGAAGAAGGTGTTGAGACACCTACCCTAACAGCTGATCACTCAACTGGACAAACAGTCGAGTCTCAGGTTTTCAGTGACCCTATTGCTCGTGACTCAGCTGGTGCGCCAGCTGAGGGGAAAACTGCAAACACCACAGTCGGGTTGGAGGAGGTTGTAGGAGACCTTACCAATTTGAAGATTGGAGACGAAGATGCGTAAATAAATGAACAACAAAGTGGTGTTGACAAAGTTCGGACGGTTGGACTATCTCAACCGAAACCCCAATTGTGATGCGAGGTTGATAACGCGTTCCGATGCAACTAAAGCAAATGATGAAAAGGAAGCCGTGACGATTGAGATCGCTGTTGCTCACGAAAGTGGAACCCTAGAGGTTCAAAACTCAAAGGATGCCATCAAGACCCTAAAGCGGCTCGATCTGTTTGAAGGGATTATCCAAGACCTCGTGCGGTTAAAGTGCAGCGAGAGGAATGTTGAAGGCCCAACAACTGGCTGATATCTGCTTGAGGGTAATGAAGGCCCACAGGAGGTTGAGACTTCATTGGGTAAGAAAACTAAAGAAAAATTTGACTCCTCGGAAAGAGTCAATAGAAAATGAAGAAGAGATCGATTACTTGCATGACTCTCAAGAACACGTCTCTGTGGAATTTTTGGACACGGATGATGAAGCTGAGTCCTTCTAGCAAGACAAACCCCAAGGGGACCCAAAGATTGAGGAGAATATGGCTAAGATAAGGAAGGCAAGCGAGAAAGCTGCTATTTCCAAGTTTACGTTCTTGAAAGTTTTCATATATTCGAAAAAGAGAAGGAAAACCTGAAAAATCAGGAAAATCTATTCACCCCCTTTAGATTTTCGTAGCCACTTGAATAACAATCCAGGTGCGGTCCCATGACAAAGACTCGGCTAAGCTAGCTACACCCATGCCTAACAACATCGAAAAAAATATGATTTGGCCCATGCCTATCCACTTGAGTCAAATGGGACTATGGGAACCCGTAAATTATTGATTTTTAAGTATCTGAATTATAGGCACTTTTCTAGTTTGATATCTTACGTTTGTGATTCAACAGTTTAATACTGATACAATTTTTTTTTTATAAATTGGTATCTATTCACTTGAAAGGATGAAAAAGCCCCCACGAAATTTTTCAAAAAAATGGTTAAATTAAAAAATGATTACTTATTTCTATTAAAAAGTTAACTTTTAATTAAAATTATTCAATTTAAAAAATAAAATAAAAATAAGAAATAACTTATTATTAAATATATTAAGTTACACTATTAAATTCTTAATTGTCAAAAATTAAATTAAATTAATTATTTTATTCGGTTAATAAATTCAATTAAAAACTGATTAAAAACTAATATATTAATGAAAAAATTACTTTATTTTATTATTTACTATATTAATTTAATGCTTTAGATTATTTAATTTTAATTTTAATTTTTAAATTTAGTTAACTAAACTAAAATCTCTTTTCAATTAATTAAATTTTAATTTACTTTTATTAATTTTCTAATTTAATATAATTATTTTATTCTTTTCAAAAATTCATTAACTTTTTTAGAAAATTATTTTTATTTTTATCAATTAAATAAATTTAATTTTAAATTGCTTTTATAACTTAATCTAATTTTCAAAATTTTAAATTTTATTATTTGTCTTGGGGGCTATTTCGTCCTTTCAAATGACTAGGTACCAATTTATAAAAAAAAAATGAGAAGTATGACTACAAAATAGAAGCAGCACTCTAATCTTCAAAAATAGAAGCAGCACTACATAATTGATGCCAAGTGGCAAATTGTGATTGGCAATCTGTGCCATATAGATTGGATTATTGCTGAATCGGAGAACACATTGAGAGTAGATTCCCTTATAAAAATTTGATTCAACAAACTGTTCCAGAAACTATTGCATGAGCTGTAAGTTGCAACAATTATAAAATGACTAATGTGCCCCTCATGCAGGAAATTAAAATATAATATCTCAAGAAAAGTTGCTTTTCTTTATAGTAGAATATATCATTCACTTTTTTCAATTAATCAGAACCAATATAATTTGTCTAAGCTTTAAAATTTTGCACAAGTGTCCCATGAATTTTAAGTTTATAAATAGGTAGCATAAGGATCCATCATTGTCCATAAGATAGTATACTGTTTTCTTTCAGCTCTAAATTAAGAAGTGTCAATTATAAATTTGGTAAAAGGATGGCAGGTTTCTCTGGGCACTGGGCTTTGACATTTGGACTACTTGGTAAACGTCCTACACATGCATGTTAATATCCTTTTTCTTTCAATTTCTACTTAAAAAAGTAGTATTAATAATATATATATATATACATGTATGTATATATTTGGATTTTGCCTTTTTCTCTAATTAAACTGGATTTTTGCCAACAATATGGTTCCAAATTTGAATATTTGCAAACGTAACACCGATCTTGTACGTGTGTGCTAGGAAATTGGCTGTGTTAGGCAATCATTGTGTTCATATTACAGTAAATTGTAGATAAAATTATTGTAGGTAAATATCTACAAATAATTTCTAGCTATAACTGTTGGTAAATTAATACTTATAATATTTCTTTTGGTAAATATAAAAATTGTTAGCGATGTAATAGTAAAATTTATTACGTTGGTATTCTATAGGTAATTGTAAAATTTAATGACAAAATCATTTTTGTAGTATTATGTTACATATCATATAATCATATTGGTATAACATTGCAGGTAATATTGTCTCGTTCATGGTGTATCTGTCCCCAATGTAAGTTTCACGTACTTTATTTAGTTAACATAATTAATATACTAGGTAATTAATTAAAAGTACTTATACTTGATTTTTGGTTAATTTTCACAGACCAACTTTCTACCAAATCTACAAGAAAAAATCCAGTGAAGGATATCAATCAGTTCCATACGTGGTTGCCTTATTCAGTTCGATGTTGTGGATATACTATGCATTTCTCAAATCCAATGCCACTCTTCTCATTACTATAAATTCAGTTGGTTGTTTCATTGAGACCATATACATCTGCTTCTATATTTTCTATGCACCAAAGAAAGCAAGGGTATGAAAATATATATACAACCCAATTACACACACACATATATATATATATATCTTCTCTTCTTTAATTTTTTATTTTTAATTAAATTCAAATGGATTTCTCAAAATATTACATTAATATATAATATTAAATCGATGATTTATTGATGTCATTGAAATTCAGGTACAAACTGTTAAGCTGCTCGTTATGCTTATAGTTTGTGGGTTCGGATTTATCGTTGTGTCGACTCATTTCCTAGTGAAACCTTCAGAAGGTGCCAAGATTGTTGGATGGATTTGTCTCGTATTTTCCTTGTGTGTGTTCGTTGCCCCATTATGCATTGTGGTAATAAGCATATATATACATTATTTGAAATTAATTAATATATATCCACATGTTATAATGTCTCAAAAATATATGTATAATATCGATCATATATATGTGTTTTATTAATTGCAGAGACAAGTGATACGAAGTAAGAGTGTTGAGTACATGCCATTTCTTCTATCACTATTCCTTACCCTTAGCGCCATCATGTGGTTTTTCTATGGCCTTTTAATTAAAGATTTTAATATTGCGGTAAGTTACACATTACCTTTAGTCTTTTTTCCTTTTTTTTTTTTAAAAAAAAAAAAGAAATGATATATATGATATAGTTAATAATTTTCGAATTGTTTTTTTTTCTACCAATTTAACTATTTACTCTTCGTGCTTCTATATATATAGATACCAAATGTTCTAGGTTTCAGCTTTGGTGTGGTTCAGATGTTGCTCTATGTAAAGTACAAAAATGCAGACAAAATCATTACTACTGATGACCAAAAGCTTCCTGAAATACAAAAGGAGGAGCAAATATTAAATACTCCTGAAATGTTGACACATCACCAAATTATTGATATTGCCAAAATTAGTGAACTCTTGGAAGCAGAGAAAATGACGAAAAATAATGGAATTTCAGCTTCTCACAATGACAAGAATTTGCCCAAGGAATCTCAAGTTTAATTTCACGGGCATTTTAACATACACTTGCTTTTAATGCCAATACTTTTGTGTAATTTCCCTCATGCATATTTAATTTTGTGTATGTATTAAATCAATGAGTAGTACTGCATGCAAGAATGATAATTAAGCTCAATAATCTTTTGTTGTTGTACTTAATTAATTTTTTACATTTTCCTTCACTATTACTATTCATTAGCAATTTTAATTTATTGTGATGATTACACTTAAGATGAGATGGGATGGAATATATGATTATGCATGATTATTGTGTTTTTTAATATTTTATTATAATACAAAGAAAATTAGTGACAAAATGTCATTTAATTATTTTTAAAATTGTCATTATCTAATTAGGTGAAGCAACAAGAACTTTTATTTTGTTCCAATAATAATTTTAACGAGTTTAGAAGAGATGGAAATAGGGCATATAAGTTGTCACAAGTGAAACTATTAAGGTAAGAAATAGTACTGTATAAGTTGTACTGTTACTATTTATAATTAATTAATGATACATGTACAAGAAAAATCACTGACAACAAAGATTACTTATGTTGTCACATACATATATATCTTAATATATATCAAAAGCGATATAAGTTTGATATAATCTTAATCGCTATTAATAGATATTCGAGAAAAGAGAACATAATAAATTATTAACAAATACTATTCTCAAAATAATTATAGTTAATATCTTACACTTTATATTTCTTTTTCTTTTGGTAGTGCCTCTGCTAGAAATTTTTATACTCATTAATTGGAACACTATAAAGCTGAAGCACCGAATCTTTTGTCTAATACTCTGATTGGTCATGTTATATAATCATTTCATAATTTTAAAATTTATTTCTATATATTGCAGTAAGTGTCAATGCTCTATTCTAATTTACCTTTAATAGATTTAATATATATGCGTATAAAAAAAACTGTTCATTTACATTTAAATTAATGTTGCATTGGTTCGCCAAGCAATTTGACGATATTCATTTAATAGTAACGACTTGCACGTAGGGGTGTAAAAGAAGCGAATCTTTTTGATTCGGTTCGTCATTCGAATTCGTATATTGACATTCGAATTCGAAAAATTAGAATAAGAATCCAAATAAGAATATTTATTTTGATTCGTATATTATGCGAATACGAATATGAAAATTATTATATTCGATTCGATTATTCGAAAGAATATTCGAATAATATTATATATATATATATTTATATAAATCACATATATATAATCTTTAAACATTCAATTATATATTTATTTATATAGATTAATAATATATAATATACCATATATTAACTTATAAAAAGTCCAATCTAATAAGTCCATATATAATTATTTTCTTTTAGTATGTTTTTGATGGAATCAACAATAATTTTTTTTTGTTGATGTATTTAACAATTTATTGTTGTAATCTAATCAAATATTTAATAAAATATATAAATATTGGTAGGGATCTTGAATACGAATATTCGAATTGATTCGTATATATTCGAATATATTTTCAAATAAGAATAAGAATCAATTATTGTATTCGAACATTAAAAGAATACGAATACGAATATTCTCTAAATGAGTCAAATAAGAATAGAATATCTTGATATTCGACTCGATTCGATTCGTTTACACCCCTATATACTTGCACGACATATGTTACTAATGGTACTAAAAGTACTCAAAAACAACTCACTTTGAGTTAATGTATGTCGAGCTAATCGTGTGTGTGACTCCGCTCTAATGCTTACTAAACGTGAAGGGTCTGGCTTGTAATATACAAACAGAGTTAGAAGGTCCCTAAAGTTGTCCTGAAGGATCCTCTTTGATGCCTAAATCAGCGCAATGTAAGAGAAAATTATTCCAAAGCGTGCAGAAAATAAACATTTAAAATGTACTTAACGAAAAATAATTAGAGAGGGACTATTTACGCTGGACTAAGGTCCGCATGAGCCTGTATAATAAGTTGGGCTTCAAAGGCAAAACATAATGAATTGAACCTCTAGGGCCTGATGATGGTATTAAGAGTTGAGTCTTATGGGTCTTTTTCAATTGTCTATTGACAATTGTGATGGGCTAATAATTAAATAAAATAAATGAAATGGATAATTAAATATTTAAAAAAATATATAATTTAATCCTCATCATATGCCCTTTATTTAACTCCCAGGCTATGGGGAGACCAGAGAAGTATGGGACTTAGGTCCTTTGCAAGTACATGATCCGTGCGGGACTTTATCTTATGAGGAGAATGATGTCTCTTTTAGAAGGGAGGTTCCCTCGGGAGGAGAGTCTCCAAGGTGGGATGTTTTCTTGGCCTCCCAATTAGTCATTTTTTTCTTTTTCTCTTTTTTTTTTTTTTTCCAAAGCCCGACCGTGCGAGGTGGGTCGAGTGTGGGTGTGGGCACGCATCATGTAGATTGTTTTTGTTTAGCTAGCCATGCTAGAAGACGGTTGAGCGCATGCGCATGGTAAGAAGGACCAATGAATCCTCGATGGCGCAACATATCCAAGACCGCAAGCCGATTAAGAATAGTTTGCCAAACAACGATCGATCTACGCTCTGGAATAAAAGAAGACCAAATCCAGGAGCCTCACTTAATCTGCGGGAAGGGGTCGCGCAAGTGATCATAAGCGCTTTGGAGGTGATAAACCCATCGAAAAGAATGTGGCCAAATCATCTTGTCCATCGTAGAAGGAGTAATGGGGAAATGGACAATGGTTTTAATCCGATGTCTATTAGTAAAACAACCGCTGTTAGAGCCACTGGTGTTAAAAGCATGAACCTTTGACAGCGGTTGAGAACCGATGTCATTTCCTATAAAGACACCGATTTTAAACCGCTATATTAGAGATAAAATATCTGCTTTCTAAGACCTTGATATAAAAAGTTTATGTTTTTTTACACCGATTTAGAACCGTTGTCTTTTGGTGAATCGACATCGACCATTCACACCGGTTTTAAACCAGTGTCGTTTTATTTAAAGACACCGGCTCGAAACAAATGTCTATAATGAATAGACATCGCTTGTTCACACCGGTTTCCTAACCGGTGTCGTTTAATTCAAAGACACCGGTTCAAAACCGCTATCGTAATGTTTTTAGAAGCAGTTTTCAAAAGGTTGTTTTAACATGAAATCCGAAACCGCCACCAATTCAACATGAAATCCAATTCCACCAACCAACAAAAAGTGCAATATATTTACTAAAGTCACCAAGATCCAAAATCCAACAAAAAGTACTAGTAGCTAAGTTTCCTTTCGCTAAAGCGACATAATTTCATGAAATCCAATTCCATCAACCAACAAAAAGGCTATGTATATTTAACTAAAGTCAACAAAATCCAGATCAACATTGCTCGTATCATTCAAGCTCTCAACAATGTTCCAACTATCCACAAGAGCATCCATTCTTTTAGGTACCTGAAAAAAATAATACCACAATAATCAAACGGTTAATTAAAGCAATCCATATATACAATCTTCTCTATGTCCAAGAACCAAGTGAGGAAAATCTCTTGTAGATGGATGAATGAAAGATAAGTTTTGTGATAAAAAAGCACCATATCATCTATTTGACTACTTCATTAATAAAGCCAACTGCAAAATCTTCATAGATACAGGGAAAAGTTGACAGCTAAACTTCCAAGTCCCAAAGGTGTTAACTAAAAAAAAAAAAAAAAGGCAGCCGTGTTCAAATTATTTTTCACTTTCCTTTCAAAAGAGTGAATTCGGGCAAATATGCTCTATTGTTATCTTAGTGGAAGTATTAATTCCCATTTAACTGTCTAGCTGCATGCATTTTGAGACCACAAAGCATTTATAAACAAACGCTTTATGATTCCGAGGATAGATTATCACAACTATGTAGCAAGTTAAAATGGCCTACAGGGGAAAACACATCATCACTGGAGTGTTGATATGAACTTTTCTTTAACAACAAAACAGTCTTAATTGCACAATTAACCATCATAGATAGGAAAATCAAAATTTTTACACACCATTCATAATTGAATTTGCAAGATCACTCGAGGAAAACTCCATGTAAAAATTACCTACCTCAAAACTAAAATCACAACTACAAATAAAAGCAGATGAATACTTTGAAACTAGTAGATACCTCCAGTTGCCCCGGACCTCCTTCCCAGTCTGCACCATAAGCAAGACTGAGAAATTGGGCCACAACTCTTGAAAAGTATAAAGAATAGAGACAGTAGGGCAACCTCTAACAAAGATGGTGCAGCAGAACCAGTTGTTGCAGGTAGACCACCATGTTGAATTGAATCAGTTAAATTTGAAGCTAAATTCTCAATCCTAGGAGAAACAGAAAGTGATCCAGGTCAGCAATTTGTATTACTTTCACTAAGCTAATGTATACTAACTAAAATATGTCTTCTCATGCGTAACTCTACATCTACAAATCCAAAATCTAGCTCAGAATGTTATTGTAATACCACAGCATCATTCTAGTTATCCAAAAACAGACAAAATTCTATAGTATGATGTCGCAATAAATGAGAAGCAAAATGAACCTCAAGTATACCAGAGAGTATAGGATAAATATAACCATAAGTTTCAAGATTAAATTGAACTAGAAAGCATTACTAAGGATCAGGTGTGAAACCCAAGAAGGGAAAAGAGAAGCACACATCAACAACCTTCTCAAAGAACTAAACATCAACAAACTGATGTTTTGATCGTTCCAATAGTTAGGAAGCTTATATCATTAACCTGAAGTATGTTATAAACTCCACCTAGTATACCTTGTCCAATTTAAATCTCAACCAGACACACCAGTTTAACACCAAGTGAGGGTAAGAATCCATCGATTTCCCATTAATCCCCAAATCTTCATCGGCATGCATGCCGTCCGTCTCACCTACAATTCTGCTAGAGAGACAGAGAGATACAGAATAAAAACGTGCAACAGTCTTGGAATCTTGTCCAGATTCATTGGAGTAAAGCCTAGTATATATAATCCAGTGAAAAAATATATATTTACTGTAAGAACTTAACAGTTAAAAATTGAGTCAAAGAAAATATGGAAATTTAGTCCTTCTGTCTCATTGATGAAGGTGCAAAATTCAAAAACCAATGCTGGAAAAACAGTCGCAATTAATTAAATAGGTAACCAACATAAATTCTGCAATGAAGTCTAAAAGAATAAAACTATTTCAACAAATTTTTGGTTCCAATGTTCTAAATAACATCAACTACATATATATAGATAGAAAAGGAATCTGGGAAAAAAAATGCTTACCCTCCAAAAGAAAGTAAAAACAACTGAATTAACAGTTACAAGTTGGTAACTGAATTCTTTTAGGCAATAGTCTCCTACAACATGAACAATTAACCATTCATCATCAGAAAAGAAAAATTAAAAAAAAAAGGCCTTTCGAAATTAAGAAGGGAGAAAAATATATATTGCCTTTCGAAAAAGGAGGAGAGAGCACAAGAAATGTGGCAAAACTAGAGAATATGATAAGAGAAGAAGGATGGATCCCGATGGATCCACATGAGAATTACTTTAACACACAAATTCATACAAAAGCAAAAGCAACAATGGTAACGAATCTATAACAAAAGAAATGCAACATGATACAATAATAAGAATGCAATCATAACCTCACCTTATATAAAAGTACTCGTCAATGTCTCCATGTGTAATTGGTCCAACCTTTGGCAACTCTGCATTATAGGAAACCTGCCCCACAAAACTTCCTTCAAAGTACACGAAATTAAGGCGATTAGGTGTACATGTACCTGACATTAGCAAACCAAATAAGCAATAGAATGGCATACATTATTAACAGGCAGTCATAGAGCTACTGCCATTTGTTGTGAACCCCAATCCCATAATATATAAAAACAATTTGTTGCCATGATTTCTCAACATATGGCAAACAAGCACAGCATCTTAATTGCTCACCAAGATGACCACACAACAATTCCACAACAGTAATATAAGAATATCATTCACTTTTTTTAATTAAAAAAAAAAGACACTAGAATCCTTGTAAAGAGTTCGATGATGCAAAATTCCATAAATAGAATAAGCATACAACTCTACTGCTAATTAGAAACTAAATCATCGAGGCATGTTTCAGCATATCAACAATTGGCTCGGATTTAGAAGCATGTTCTTTGCACACTTATGACTTAAGTCTTAACGTTTGGTGTAGCTATCTAGAAGTTAAGGTAGCTAGTAAAAATAACAATCTAGTTGTTTTCGAACTTTCCGACCTAAGAGAGCCTGCTTGAATACCCTCAGATAGCTGTTTTATTTGTCAGGATTCAATCATTTGTAGGGATAATTACAAATAATAATCCTAAGGTTTAGCCTAATTACAAAAGCTGCAATTATCTTTCAAAATTACAGATATCCCATTACGATATTACAAACACCCCCTTGAGTTTGTATTTACCTAACAAATTACAAATACCTCATTCTTGAGGTGCAAAGTGTTAAATAGAACCAAATGTCAAGGGAATGTTTCTGAGTGTAAAAGATAACTAGGTTTTTTTTGTAATTAGGCTAAACCTGAGGGGTAGTTTATCCCTTATTACTATTATCCCATACTCTCAGAAAGGAACAGACATGCCCCTACCTGAGTAAACAAGCGTTATGACCATTATGTCATCATCGATCAATCAGGCTCAGTTATCAGATTTTTAATATATTATGTTCATTTAAGACCATAAAGACCTCTTTCTTGCATGGACGAGGAGAATTAGTTATCAATATGCATGTAAGCAAAAGCTACGGTATTAATTGGTCAGCAATAAACTTGTGAACAAATCAAAGAATGTGTTTCCTAAACTGAAGATAATCAAAATCTTGCATAAAGCACTCAGCTATAAAATGCACTTCACAAAGAAAAGCACCAAACTATATATACAAAATTAAGAAAATAGAGGGCGTATGTTTTTGGCATTTCTTGGTAGAAGTGTTGAAGACCCTTCTTCAAAAGACGAACAAGCACAACATACAATCCTTGCGGAAACACTTCCTGACATGGTTGCACATGTCATTTACTTAATTATATACTCGTCTGTCCGAAACTATATAGAAGATATTCTGAAAAAGCCCTAATCTCGATCCCAATTTCCAAAATTCAGAAATGGAAAACTATAACTTCTGGGTTATTAATCAATTTTAGTATAACAATAGTGAAACTAGAAAAATAATCTAAAAGAGAAGAAACCTTTAAGGAGTGGAAAAGCAGCGGCCGTTGAACAAGCTAGAGACAGGGGAAGCAGCGGCACAGGCGATTAGATAACGAGGAGGGCGGAGATTAGACAACAAGGGTATACACAAGCAAGGGGCGGAGCGGGAGAGGCGGTGCGCGAGCGGCCGAGCGGCGGAGGGGAGAGAAGCAGACAAGATATTTTGGTAGACGAGAGGTTTTGGATTTTTGGTATTATTTTTTGGGATAATTACAAAAACACCCCTGAGGTTTGGGCTAATTACAAAAAAACCCAGAAATGTTTGAAAATTACAAAAAAGACCTTGAGGTTTGATTACGTCTTACATTTTCCCTTTTCATAAGCGAAAAACATATCAAAAACCCCTTGATATTTATAAAATACTACAGTCCTCCCCTTATATTTAACACATAATCAAACTTGATGGAGGCTTTTGTAATTTTGAAACATCTCTGGGTTTTTTTTGTAATTAGCCCAAACCTCAAGGGTGTTTTTGTAATTATCACTATTTTTTTTTTAGGGAATTTGGTATAATTTTTTAAAATAAGAGGTTTTGGTAAAACTAGACTAAGTAACACCTAATAATTAATTAAAAAGCTAACTTAAAAAAATATGTAAATAGACACTGGTTTTTTAGACCGGTGTAGTAAGAATATGATTAGACACTGGATTTGCAACTGGTGTCTAAAAATCTGGTTTTTAATAATTAAAGACACTTTTTTTAGAACGATGTCAAAACAACTGCTGTTTAATCTAAAATAATTTCTATAAATAGATAGCGGTTCCGTAAATCCGATGACAAAACCGATGTATACTTGGGGATAATTTTAACAATAGACACCGGTTCTGGGAAACTGCTATTTATTATCAAAAGACAGCACTAATTAAACACCGGTTTCTTAGAAAACCGCTGTTGTAGGGGAAAAGACAGAAGAAAAGTCGTAAAACCACTGTCTTTGTAGTGATGTCTATTTGCATTTTTGAATTTCTCAAAACCAATATCGGATGAAGGAGAAATAAATGCATGAAGTTAGCCACTTAAAATGTCTTTTATATATGGAATATAAAATGGTGAGAATATGGAAATCATATCCCACATAGGAAACATATTAAATGTTTGACTAGTTTATAAAGAGTTTCACCACTAATAAGGAGTAATCATGTGGAGCTCCTTATGATAAACCCTAGTGGACCAAATCAATTTTATTATTTTAATATTTTCATAAATTTGTAGCTACAAAATTTCAAATAATTACAAATTATGTTTTATTTACTTTGAATATATTTAATATATATGCGTATAAAAAAAACAGTTCATTTACATTTAAATTAATGTTACATTGGTTCGCCAAGCAATTTGACGATATATTCATTTAATAGTAACGACTTGCACGACATATGTTACTGATGGTGCTAAAAGTTAAACAACTCACTCGAAGTCAATGTATGTCGAGCTAATCATGTGTCGACTCACTCGTCAAATGCTTACTCCACGTGAAGGGGTCTGGCTTGCAATATGCAAACAGAATTAGAAGGTCCCTAAGGTTGTAGGTCCCAAGGGGTGTGAGTGTAAGGTTTAGAAGGGGGGAGTTGAATAAACCTTACCAACTTTTCACTTTTGGTCCTTTTTAAAATTCGAGTTGACACTTTATCTGTTGTGTCTTGGTGGACAACCAATTTAGTTAATCAAGAGAGTTAGTCACTCAACTCACTGATCGAGTTGATAGAATAACTTTCACCGTTAAGACCGAATTAGCTCAATCGTGGTTTGTTTTTATTGGAAGACTTAACACCCTTAAGTTTGGTTTAGTTATGATTTAATACTTGGTTTTAGTACTTAGAGATTATCAGTTGGATAGCAAATATGTCGTGAAATTAAACAAATAAGATGCAGGAATTAAAGTCTTTGAAATGTAAATGACACGATAAGTTTTTATAGAGGTTCGAAGATGGGGTAAATCTTCTACTCCTCTCTTCTCCAACTCCTGGAGGAATCCACTAAGTATTGATCGATATCGAGTGGTAACGGTCCCGGATACAAGTCTTGATCACACAAACACTTGATCCTTTGGGACTCGCCTTTGGAGATGCCTTGGTCACTCACCGGCTTCTCGTCCGACTCGGCTTCTTCACAGGGCGGTGCCTTGCTACTACTGACTCACTTGCTCAAGCTCTTAGGATTTGATCACGAAGCCCTCCTAAAACTCGAGACCGTTCGACCTTGAACCTTCCTACAATCCTTCGTGGAATGTAGACCCTTTTCTTCTAAAGTTTCCTCTTCAACGATTGAAGCTATCTTTCCTTCACGGTGAGTGTTGGATTGATTTTCTTCGTAGTGTAGGCTTGAGGATTAAACTTGAATGATTTTGAGAATATTTTGATTACGATTCGGATATTAGCTTGAATGTTTTTGGTTCAGGTAATCAATTCAATCTTTTCATTCAGAGTCATCCCTCAGCCTTTTATAGTGATCTTTCAAAAATTTGTCCGTTGAAGAGATAGGCTTATTTTTGAAAGTCACTTGTGGTCGTTGGCTTGTCTTGTTGCAGTCCTTGGAATTGCCACTTCCTCGTATGAATTATTCTTGACTTTTCGAGCAACGACACGGTGTAGTGCTTCCCATTGGTTTATTTCTCTTGCACGCTTCGTGGATGAGCACTCAGAAAGGTAGCATGGAGATATTACTTGTTTAAGTAATTCTCTTGATTTACGTGCAACGGATCTCTTTGATTATCTCGACTTGGATTTGCATTTCCTTGCTTTCCCCAGGTGACTTAGAGTCGACTTCCAATCATTAAATGACTCTTGTCACTTCAACTAGAGACTTGACTATCTTGAGTTGACTTGGTGATGCTTTACTGTTGCACCTTGATCGAGTTCCGTCTTCTCTTCTTTTGCCAAACTCACTCACACGCAATGAGTCTTCCTACTAGTCTCCGAGTTGTCTTCTTGCATGTTTGGGCATAGGCACTTAACTCGGCTTGACCAGGCCTATTTGTTACAATGCGATTTACAACAAAAGATGGGGTGCCAACTTCCTATTCTAAGTTTTACATGGCATTCATCAAAATCTAAACAATAAATTTCCCAACAATTTCCCCCTTTTTGATGATGCCAAAACTTAAAATATTCAAAATGTAAATAGCAAAGATACATACTGAGATAGTGCATTCACGAGAGAATGTATGCGTAGAATCAATCCTTTTATTGATCATAACATTCTTGTTCTTTTACACAATCACAAGGTGTATCAAAGCAAACATTTATGTCTATGCAAAAAAAAAAAAAAGATTTTATCTGATTTATTACGAAGACTTACATAGTATGTATTTACATAGTAAAATACATGAAGGGGGTGGACAAGAAACACTTCATCTCCTTCGCCTCCTTCTTTCATCTTCTTGATTTTGTCATCTTACGGTCTTCTTCTCTTTTTCTCATCTTGACCCGCCTTCTTCTTCTTTTCATATGCCTTCCGGGCGACTTCATCTCTTCTTAATCTCTCTTGTCTCTCCTCCCATAGCCGAGTTTGTCTTTTATTTTCTTCTTGATTCTTTTCACATACTCGGATTGTTTTTAGCCACTTGCAGTTGGCTACTTGGTCAAGACCAGCCCGGTAGATCCCTCCTTTCTTGCCCGGATCTATGTACTCAATGTTTTTGGGCGGAGGCCTAGGTCCGAAACTTCTTCCTTCACCACGCTTTTTCCTCTACCTCTTCCTCTCGGGCGTGTATTGTCTTTGGGGTCTTCTTCTTTCGGCAAATGGAGTGACCAGCAGAGTGATGGTAGTCTGTACTGTCGGCTTCTTCACATAACGTGAGACCCTTTTCCCGGTACAAGTCCCGGCTTGAGCCATGACATGTTTGCGAAGTATCCTTCGAGGATGCGGCGTTTTAAATTCATCAACCGATCTTGGCTCTGTCCCGACATCCGAGATGGCATAAGTGTCTCTGTCTCTTGGAATGCCTCCATGTTGTTTCAAGATGTCCATAACTCGGGCATTCAACCTTCCTTCCACTTCATCTCCATCCTCGCTTCAACTGTCTTTCTCTTTTCACCATAGATGCAACAGTGTTGGAGTGGCGAGTCACTGGGAGTTTGTTTGCGATAATATCGATTGTGACAAGATCTTGTTGGGGTTTGTGCAATCATTAAGGTCACATCTCTCGATTCTTCCCCCTCAACGGACTTTCCTTTCTTTTCCCTTGTAACTTCCTCACTGTTGTCTTTCCCTTCACAACAAGCTCCCTCCTTTTCCGACCTTCGATCTCTTTAGCGCTTTAAGGTATTCCTCTTCCCCCTTTTTGGCATCATCAAAGGAGAGAGGAACCCTGAAACATACTAGCAAGCGGGAAGTCGAGTCTGGCGATAGCCGAGTTCTGCCGCCTGAGTCTGTGTGTGTATCTTTGCACGAAACTCGAGCGAGTAGCGTTGGATTCGACTTTAAGCAACTTCATCTCGGCCATAAGAAGGCTGAATTTTATATCCATGTTTTCTTCCATACGCGGAGCTCATTCTTATTTTGCTCACGCAGCAGACTTTATCTCGGATGTGTGAGATTCATGCATGTGCTCAATGTGTTCTCTCAATTTCGTCTTTGCATCGGCGTTCTCGGCTCTCTAGACCAAGACTTGTTGAACAATGTTATGAAATATCTAGCTTGTTCCACACGCATTGTTTGTTCTTTCCACCACTCCCGGATTCGACTATTATGCCTCTCAAGTCGGCAGTAGGTTGGCATCTCTGTTATCGATCTCATGTCCATCGAGGCCTGGTGCCTCTCCATCCGTTCAATTTCTCGCAAATAATGCTTTGAACACCTCCCGAACTTCAGTCTTTGTTCCCTGCATTGCGGTGATGGCCATCAGCGGCGTCAAAATCATAGTCACCGAACGATGGTATCGATGGAATGATAGGATCTGTGCGTGGAAGCGCGAGTTCGTTTTTCGACTTTTCGGGAGGTCGGGTACCTCCAGAGAGAAGGAAATGTTTCTACAAAGGAATCATCACGGGCAACGGGATTTGTTCAATGATGAGTGGTGCGCGTGAAGTTCCTGTGGGCCGAACCTGTTGCGGCTTGGGGAGCTGCGCGATGGACTCTGTTGCGGTTTGGGGTTTGTTGTGATGTTGACCCGAACTTGCGAGCCTCCATTGTCTCAACGGCCTTCGGTCTCACCGGTTTCTTCAATTGAGTTGACCGGTCCTCGGCCTTATCGAAGCGACATCGGACGATGATGAGATTTCCATGGATGGCTCATCATCAAGGTTGAAAGTTTGATGAGTAGTCTTGAGGTCGGACTTGCTCGTGGTTGGAACATCCTCACCGAGTCTTTTGGATCGATCACGGGGGATGACTCGGCCTCATCGTCTTCTTCCGATCCCGAGAAAGGTTACATCGGGATTATCCTGGGAGTCGTGAAGTGCACTAATCTCCTTTTCGGATGGATCAATGATAGCGGGAGGGATGTTCTCTACTTGACTTCTTTACCCCTGAAGTCTCAACCTCCCGTTGGCCTTTATTACCTCCTGCGGTCTCAAGCTGCGCGAGGCCTGGACCTCCCTTTCGACATGTCATTTGTCTTAGGGTCTTCTGTGGTGGCATCCATTGGAGTCTCAACCCATGGATTGCACTTTCATCGCCCCAGTGTTAACTCCCGGTACATTCCTTCCCGTGCCTCGACCGCATTAGTAGCGTCATTAGCCTTGAGCGGTTGGCACCTCACCGAGACAGTCTCAAGCGTCGAGCTTCGATTGATGGCAACTTGCTGTGTATTTTGTGTTTGTACTTTCTCCACTTCGCCTCCTAGATTCGTTGTGGAGTCATCTGCACATCCTCCGACCTTCTTGCAATGGAGGGAGTTTCCCCCTCGGTGGCGCACCGGTGAGTGACTTGAATGGGTTCACTCGTCTCCAAACTCATTGTTTCTACTTGAGTGTTCGGCCATTGGGGCGGTGGTAAGACACCTTCATTAGGGGTTGGCTCGACCGGGGTCCCCACTAACCCGATTTCATCGCCAGTTCCTTAATTCCTTCTTCCGTGGTGGGGAAGTGGTGGCGAAGAACAATCGCGTGGAAATATCTTTGCACCACTCCCATTGGGTCCAACTCATTTGTGTTTTGGAGGACTCTCCTGGTCCCTCCATCATTCTTTTCTCATGAAGAATGCGGATTCGTGCATTGCTTCTGCATTTGCAACTCTTACGTGGCGGCAGGAGGGTCCGAGATCCTCATCACTATCGATAAGGCGTCAAGGAGATGATGTGTGTGTTACGTAGTGCGGTGATAGGGCGGATCTTTGGCCTTCTCACGTGCCTCACTTCCTCTGCTGTCTCTCCTTCTCCTTGTCCTTGAAGATCCGCAAGATATCTGTGCGTTTTCTTCATCCAATGCTTGGACCACGGTGGTCACTCGAAGAAAGTTCATCGATTCCTCTTCTTCTTCGATAAACTCGGGCCGTTGGAACTGTTCCTGGATTGACTCAATTTCCACTTCATCCACTCTCGCATACGATTTTGGATGTCTAGATAAAGTGGGGATAGGATCATCACATCATCATCTCTTTCGACTTTTCTTCTTCTTGTTCCTCATTCTCGGGGATAGAAGGTAGCAAGCTTTGGTGCTCTATTACATCGGTTTCGTGCATTGCGGGAGGGGATACGATTACTGTCAACAGTGAGTTAGATTTCTCGGCTACTTCTTGTGTCTCATTTTTCGAACTACAAAAGTCTTGATTTGCCTCTGCGATCGCCTTCAAGGAGACTTGGGCTGTTTCATCAATAATATCTAGAGACTCTACTTCTCCAAATAGTCTCCCAGGTATATGTTTTAGCCGAGTGGCTAACTCAGCCGGTTTTTCAAGTTCGGATTGCTTGATGATTCTTCTTCATCTCTTAGTTCGTACGAGAGGATTTACGTTCGGAGAGAGTGTCTTCTCGAGTCTGGGCGGCGGGGCGTCTTTGGTGTTTTCTCGAGGAAGCGAGCCGTCTTGGCTTATCGTTCTCCTCTTTTTGACGCAATAGGAGAAGGTATTTGAGGTTCCTTCTCGCCGCTTCTTTCTTTGAGGCGGAGACACGGCTGCGAGGCGGCGACTCGGGCTGCGAGGGGGGAGCGATTTGTTTTTCTTAGGCTGCGGGGGCATTAGTTTTCTTAGCAGCTGCAGGGGCGGCTTTCTTCTTTGGTGGAGAGGAAACAAGCGTATCTTGGGGTCACCGATTCCCCCTCACTTGTATCGACTCTCTTGGCGTGGGCTCTCTTACGTGCGCCTGGAGAGGTTTGATCTGAACATCCTCTTGTTTACATGGAACGCCTTTCCATGTCGAAGAGGACTCCTTTCACCTCCATCACCGGCCAATCACCGGCCATATCCCGAGATCCTCCAAATGCACCATTCTCCTTGAAGGATTTGTTCCCTACATTCTCGGCAGAGTCTGCTGTAGACAAACTCAGCCGGTTTACTTGCTTTTCTTCAATGATCGCAGCCATTACGATGAGTTTTGCTTTGAAACATTGATCAAAGCTGCCAAATTTGATGTCTATGCATTTGGCAACTATGTCCAACAGTTTGTGGTAGTCCTCCTTCACGGCCCCTTTTTGGTGTAGACTATCTTTTCAAAGATAGTCGGTCTTGGCTACTTCCTTCCAAGCGGCGGCCAAGTCTCGTCGGCTTCATTGATTTCTCGGTGCTCCTTCCGCCGGTAGTGAGCGGTGTTACGCGAGATCCTTGGCGAGAGATGATGAACTCCTTCCGTGAACAGAGGATTTGATCCCCTCATCGTGAATCTCGGTGTTCACATAGAAGCTGTGCGACCTCTTCCACATAGGTCATCGAGAACTCCATCGTCGAGAAATGGTTTCAACCTGGGCGTTTCGAGCTTTTCGCGATTTTCTTTATGAGGGCGTCATCGGACCCTGTTTGACCATTCCCTCGAAATCCACAGTGACCCGTGTGGATTTGCTTCCCTAGCTTGACGCGAAATCATAAGTTGATGCCATTTCTCGATTTCACGAAAAGAAACTTAGAAGTTGATTTGAATATTGATAGGGTTTTGAGAGAGTTTTGCCTTTGCTTACGAGATAGAAATGAAACGTTTGGGTAATATGTGAGAGAAAAAAGCAGATGAAAATGGTTTAAGTATGGTTTCTGAAAGGACGTGCGGGTGGTTTTTGAAATATAATCGAAATCAACGGCTTAGATTTTGCATGCCGATTAGCATTTAATGTCTTGAATTTAATGCGGCAGCATTTATATCCAATCATAAGCTTGGTATGCAGCTTCTTGCCTGTACACATCATCATTATCTTGCGTCATTTATAAACATTCCCGCTTAGTAAAAACGATCCGTTTTTGTCACTTTGCTCATAAATGACTCAAACATCCCTTAGCTAATTTAACTCTTCTCGTCACGTTCTCTCGGTGACTCAAATTGTCAGCTAATTCAGTATAGCTGTCTTTCCGACATGGCTGATTCATTTAGCTGATTTTGAGAATTCAGTCCTTTTTCTCTTTTTGTGTTTCATTTCTTTTCTTGTCAGCTCAGCTTAATTAACCCTAACTCATGCTTGAGTTCTTCAAATCTTGACTCACATAATGGTTTTGTGAATATGTCAGCCAACTGTTTATCGATTGAGATATATTCCAAGATGATGTCCTTCTTTTCAACATGATCTCTTATGAAGTGATATCGACATCGATATGCTTTGTTCTTGAGTGCAACACGAGATTACGAGTGATTGCAATTGCACTTGTGTTATCACACATGATTGGAATTTCCTTTTCTTCAACTTCATAGTCTCTCATTCTTTGCCTCATCCATAGGATTTGGGCACAACAATTTTGCCCGCCTATGTATTCTAGCCGGTGTAGAGGTGGCTATTGAATTTTGCTTTTTGCTAAACCAGGAAATTAGCATATTTCCAAGCATTTGACATGTGCCTGAAATGCTCTTCTGTCTACTCGCATCGGCATAGTCGAGTCCGAATAGCCAATTAGCTTGAATCCACCTTCCTTTGGATACCATAAGCCAACTTCTTGGCTTCCTTTCAAATATCTCAAAATCCTCTTAGTCATATGATCATATGGCTCTCTTTTGGAGCGATTGAAATCTCGCACATACACCTACAGGCCGAGGTGGTGTGGCAGGCTTTGCTTCTTTGTGAGATAAAGCAATGATCCAATAAGTGCTCTGTATCTTGTTTGATCTACGGCTTGCCATCTGCATCCATGTCCATTTTGGTGATGTATTCATTGGTATTTTCACGAAGACTTCTCCTCCATACCAAATTTCCTCATTAAATCTCTGGTGTATTTTGTTTGACTTATGAAGGTTCCATCCTTCAAAATTGTTTTACTTGGAGTCAAGGAAGAATGTCGACTCTCCCATCATGCTCATTTCAAATTTGCTTTGCATGAGGTTTGAAAATTTTCACATAGCTCTTTGTTTGTGGATCCAAAAATGATGTCATCCACATATATTTGAACAAGCGTATGCTCTTCTTGTCTTGAATTAAAAAGTGTTCTATCTACTTTTTTCCTTTTGTGAATCCATTCTCGATTTAGAAATTGTGACAAAGTATCATACCATGCTCTGGGTGCTGTTTCAATCCATACAGAGCTTTCTTGAGTTTGTATACCTTATCTCCAAGAGTCTTACTCAAATCCTGGAGGTTGTTCAACATACACTTCTTCTTCCAATAAACCATTTAGGAATGCACTTTTTACATCCATCGATATACAATAAAATTCTTGTGAGTGCATAGGCAAGAAACATCCTTATAGCTTCCAATCTTGCTACGAGGAGCAAATGTTTCATCAAAATCTATTCCTTCTTCTTGGCAATATCCTTTGGCTACTAGTCTTGCTTTGTTTCTTACCATTGAACCCTCATCGTTCATCTTGTTTCAACACCCATTTAGTACCAATAACATTTTGATGGGTGGGTCTTTGAACTAACTCCCATACTTTATTTCTTTCAAACCGATTGACTCTTCTTCTTGCATAGCTTGAATCCAATGTGTGTCATCCAATGCTTGTAACACATCTTTAGGCTCTATTTGTGAGATAAAGCATGTGAACATAGCTTCTTGTTGAGTTCTCGGATCTTGTTTTGACACCTTCTCTTATATCTCCAATGACAAGTTACGGTGGATGGCCTTTCGGCCATCTTACATCGAGTTGAAGTAAGTTAGGCGGATTCGATCGTCTAGCAAATTGTGTTGCTTTGATCGCTCTCTCAATCACTTAGCCGCAAATTTTCCAAAGCATTTTATGAGACTCAACTATCTCATCTTCATCGAGTTTATAATTCGACTTGACTTGACATAGGGACTTTTAATATGGTTGGATGATTGACTTATCGGTGACTCTTCAATGTCTTCTCCATTTACATTTGGCTCATCGAATACCACATGAATGGATTCCTCTGCAACCATAGTCATACATTGAGTACTCTGTAGGCTTTGCTTTGTTGAGTATCCCAAGAAGATACCTTCATCGCTTTAGCATCGAAAGCCTTTAGATTGTCTTTGCCATTGTTATGGATGAAGCATTTACATCCAAATATTCTAAAATATGCAACATTTGGTTTTCTCCTGTCCAAATCTCATAGGAGTCTTTGTCACCGGTTGTCTTTTATCATACATCTGTTTTGAGTGTAGCAAGTTGTGTTGATTGCTTGACCCAAAATCTCTTTGGTAACCCCGCTTGATAACATGGTCCTTCTTTGCTTCTTTGAGTGTTCTATTCCTTCTTTCTCGCAACTCCATTACATTGTGGAGTCCTTGCTATGAGATAATTCATGACTAATGCCATTTTCAATACAATATTGAGTTATTATACCATTGACAAACTCGGTTCCTGCACATCTGATCTTATTTCTCTTCTCATTTTGAATCCTCTTCATCGATTGTGGTAGTTTTACGTAGAGTTTCTTTCTTCTTACACATGAATATTGTCCATGTATATCTTGAGTAGTCATCTACTACCACCAAGGTATATTTCTTCCCACTTATGCTACCGTTTGGTTCAACTGGACCAAATAGATCCATATGTAGCGGTGCAATATCCTTGTTGAAGATGGGCATGTCTTTTCTTTGAATGATGATTTGATCTGTTTTCCCTTCCGGCATCGTCACATATACTCTCCTTCTTGTATAATCTTGATCGGAAGACCTACCACAAGATTACTACGGCAAGCTTGTTAAGTGTTTTGAAATTCGGGTGACTCGGCTTTTTGTGCCACACCAACTTGATTCACCATGCTCTTTGCTAATAGACGGTGTTGGGTGTTGCGGTTGACCAATCTACTACATACATGTTCTTTTGTGCGCATCCTTGCAACACAACTTCATTTGATTCAATATCCTTGATTTGGCATATACCCATGTTGAATCCAACATTGTAGCCCTTGTCACGCGAGTTGGTGATGCTCGATAAATTGAAGTTGAGTCCTTCAACATATGCAACATCTGTGATCTCTAATCCATTTCTCTTGATGGATCCAATGCCTCTTATTTCGCCAGAGCTTCATTTCCTCCAAATATGACTTTTGTTCCTTTAACTTCCTTGAATTTTGACAGATTTTTCTTGTTTCTGTCATATGTCGGAACAACCACTATCCATGTACCAGGTTCCTTGGCACTCGGTTGTTCCTTGAACTCGCAATCAAGGAAATTAAGTTTTAGGTACCCATACTTGTGCAGGTCCGAGGGGTTAGTATTGTAAGATGATCCAACCAACCTATAGCCAAATGATCGCTCTAAGGGGTTGCCATCTATCGATGCCATAATCATAATTAATTTTGGCAAATTGCTTGGGGATTCTAGGTTCATACAAATTGTCTCTTTTGTCTGTATGCTGTATATATGTGTTTTAGCAATTGCCTTGTTTGGGTAATTGTGGTGTCTCTGAGTGTAGTGCCTAGGTGCATATGTGTCTTTGATGAAAGCTCTTATACTTTTGGAATGACCTTTCTTGAGTTACGGGCCTTTGCCATTTGGGATTATATTCCATAAGTCTATCTTTGATAGTTCACATCGTTCCAATCAGATTGGCTTGGATATTTTCTACCATTCCCATCATATGTGTTTCTTTGATAGACCTTTTGGGGTTTTTGGTAGCTCTGTTTCTTCTTTACTGAGTAATTCTGTTTGGAGTTTTTGAGAACTTGGTGAATTTCTTCTCACTGTCCTCTCAATGCACCCAACCGGTCTGTTTTCCTTTTCCTTTATAACCAAGGCCAGTTTGCTTGTAATTGTGCTTTGGAGTGAATGTGTGTGCACCATTTGGAGTTTTGGATTTTTGAGACACTTCATTGCTTGAAGATCCTTTTTCCAAAATTACTTTTGGAGTTTGACATAGCACGAGGAATTAAATCCTACGCTGTCTTGTCTCCACATTCTCTTTGACTCATAATAAGATCATCCAATGATTTAGATGCCTTAGTGAATGAGGCAATCACATTTTTGAGGTCATTCTCCCTCTTTTCTATGGCAGCTATTTCGCTTATTAGCTTGGCATTTTCAAATTTTTAAACTTTTATTCTCATCACTATTTGACTTAGAGTACTCGGCTCCTTAGTCACCGTTTGTGAGTTTTAACTCTTTGAGTAAATTTGTTTTCCTCATTTAGTAGTGTGTGTGAGGATTTAATGTGTTCAAAATCTTTCATCATTTTGCCTAATGAATCATAAAGATCGGAGTGGGTGATGAAGTGTGTGTGTCACGATCACTATCACTAGAATCTAAGTTTGATGAATTAGAGTGTACCTCATCTTCTTGGTCGGGTTGATCTTGTTACTTGGCCATCAAACGGATCGGGGCTTCTTCTTCGAGTCACTTGAGTAGTCGGCTTCACTTTGCTCTGCAAATCGATTGTCTCTCTTGACTTGGCATCTCGGATCTCTGCTGACCAACATTGCCTTTTTCTTTTCTTGTCTTCTTTCTCAAGACCTTTCTTTCTTCTTCATTCCTGTATTTGTTGACTACATGATATGGACAATCAATGGCATAGTGACCTGGTTGCCTACGGTTCAGCATAGATATTCAACCTTTTGATCACTCTTTCCATTCTTGGATTGTCACCCTTTGATATTGACTTTTTGATGATCTGTTCTCTTGGTTGGCCTATCTCCCCTTGACTTGGAGGAGCCGAGTATCTTCCTCGGAAGATTAGCCCTTGCCTCTCTTGTAGTTCTTATTGAAGAACTTGTTGAACCTTTTAACCATCGGGGCTATTTCTTCTCGGATCAATGACTTCTTTGACCTCGGCTCTCTTTCCATCCTTAACAATTAGAGCATCTATTTTGGGTACAACTTGTCTCTTCCTCGATCTTTTCTTCTCGTTCAAATTCGTAGGCTTTGAGATCCGAGAATAGTTCATGGTTGGAGGTCTTCGATATGTCCATGGAATGTCTCGGTGCCATGACCTTCATTTCCCATTCAGTGGGAGACTTTTTAGGATCTTCATACACATTTCCTTCTGTGTATATTCCTTTCCAAGTGCGAGATAGCTCGTTGGTGATTTACGTGAACCGAGCATCCAGTTGATCCAGGTTTTCTCCTGCGATCATTTTGAAATTCTCAAATTTTTGTACATCCACTGATAATTTATTTTCCTTGATTTGCTCTCGAGCCTTCACAAATCAATGTTAGCTTGTCCCCATTTCTTTAAGGTTTTAGTTTTGCATGATTTGACTTTATTGAACATTGCTTTGTCCAAGGTTTTGTAAAGGATGTCCTTGGCTACATTGTCCAGTTGTATCTTTTTCTATCATCATTTGTCCATTCAGGTTCTTGGTTTTTCAACCATAGCCGGTCTAGGGGTAACATCCTCTTCACCTTCATCGTAGCTCTTCTTACAAATGTGTTCACTTTTAAGATTTGCGGTGGCCCATCCTCTATCACTATCCACATCTCATCATGTAATCTTTGAAAGATGAGCACGCATACGAATTTTCCAATCATCAAATTCTTCAATTGTGAACATAGGGATGCGTGTCAAATTTGCTTCCATGATAATAACTTCTAATGATAAAAGGTGTTTTGAAAGCTTAAGTACTAAAACAAACTTTGAAAAGTTTGGAGATCTAGTTCATAACCGAACTCACGGAAGGCTCAATGAACCAACCGCTCACGATACCACTTGTAGGTCCCAAGGGGTGTGAGTGTAAGGTTTAGAAGGGGGTTGAATAAACCTTACCAACTTTTCACTTTTGGTCCTTTTTAAAATTCGAGTTGACACCATACAATTTGTGTCCTTGGTGACCCAATTTAGTTAATCAAGTAGAGTTAGTCACTCAACGCACTCACCGAAATTTGTTGATAGAATAACTCAAATTTGTTAAGACCAATTAGCTCAACTGTGGTTTGTTTTTCAGCGGAAGACTTAACACCCTTAAGTTTGGTTTAGTTATGATTTAATACTTGGTTTTAGTACTTAGAGATTATCAGTTGGATAGCAAATATGTTAGCGAGAATTAAACAAATAAGATGCGAGGAATTAAAGTCTTTGAAATGTAAATAACACGATAAGTTTTTATAGAGGTTCGAAGATGGGGTAATTCTTCTACTCCTCTCTTCTCTAACTCCCGGAGGAATCCACTAAGTATTGATCGATATCTGAGTGGTAATGATCCGGATACAAGTCTTGATCACACAAACGTGACTTGATCCTTTGGGACTCGATCTGGAGATGCCTTGGTCACTCAAATGGCTTCTCGTCCGACTCGGCTTCTTCACGGGCGGCTACCTTGCTACTACGACTCACTTGCTCAAGCTCTTAGGATTTGATCACGAAGCCCTCCTAAAACTCGAGGCGGTTCGACCTTGAACCTTCCTACAATCCTTCGTGGAATGTGACCCCTTTTCTTCTAAAGTTTCCTCTTCAACGATTGAAGCTATCTTTCCTTCACAGTGAGTGTTGGATTGATTTTCTTCGTAGTGTAGGCTTGAGGATTAAACTTGAATGATTTTGAGAATATTTTGATTACGATTCGAGATATTAGCTTGAATGTTTTTGGTTCGAGGTAATCAATTCAATCTTTTCATTCGAGTCATCCTCGGCCTTTTATAGTGATCTTTCAAAAATTTGCCCGTTGAAGAGATAGGCTTATTTTTGAAAGTCACTTGTGGTCGTTGGCTTGTCTTGTTGCGATCCTTGGAATTGCCACTTCCTCGTATGAATTATTCTTGACTTTTGAGCAATCGACACGGTGTAGTGCTTCCCATTGGTTTATTTCCCTTGCACGCTTACGTGGATCGAGCACTCAGAGAAAGGTAGCATGGAGATATTACTTGTTTAAGTAATTCTCTTGATTTACGTACAACGGATCTCTTTGATTATCTCGACTTGTTGCATTTCCTTGCTTTCCCCGAGGTGACTTAGAGTCGACTTCCAATCATTAAATGACTCTTCTGTCACTTCAACTAGAGACTTGACTATCTTGGTGACTTGACGATGCTTTACTCACCAGCATCTCACCTGCACCTTGATCGAGTTCCGTCTTCTCCTCTTTTGCCAAACTCACCATCACGCAATGTGAGTCTTCCTACTAGTCTCCAGTTGTCTTCTTGCATGTTTGGGCATAGCTGACTTAACTTAGCTTGACCAGCCCTATTTGTTACAATGCAGTTTACAACAAAAGATGGGGTGCCAACTTCCTATTCTAAGTTTTACATGGCATTCATCAAAATCTAAATAATAAATTTCCCAACAAAGGTTGTCCTGAAGAAGCCTCTCTGATACTTAAGTTAGTGCAACGTAAGAGAAAAATATTTTAGAGCGTGCAGAAAATTAAGCATTTAAAATGTACTTAACGAAAAATAATTAGAGAGGGTCCGAGGGACTATTTACACCTAGGACTAAGGTTCGCATGAGCCTGGTATAATAAGTTGGGCTTCAAAGGCCAAACATAATGAATTAAACCTCTAGGACCTGACGATGGTGTTAAGAGTTGAGTCTCATGGGCCTTTTTCAATTGCCTATTGACAATTATGATGGGCTAATAATTAAATAAAATAAATAAAATGGATAATTAAATATTTAAAAAATATATATAATTTAATCCCTCATCATATGCCCTTTAACTCCTGGGCTATGGGGGAGACCAGAAAAGTATGGGAGTTAGGTCCTTTGCAAGTACATGACCCGTATGAGAAGAATGATGACTCTCTAAGAAGGGAGGTTCCCTCAAGGGGGAGAGTCTCCAAGGTGGGAGGTTTTCTTGGCCTCCCAATTAGTCATTTTTCTTCTTTTTCTATTTTTCTTTTCTGAAGCCCGACCGTGCTAGGAGGCTGGTCGAGGGTGGGTGTGGGCATACAGTCACATAGATTGTTTTTTTGTTGAGCCTAGTCATGTTAGAGGCCGGTTGAGTGCAGGCGCACGGTCAGAATTTTATTTTGGCTTCATGCGGGTAACGATTTATGCACACGTCTTTTAATTTCCTTTTTTAATTTCCATTGACAATTTATTTCGACATTATAGATGTTTAGGTATTTCCAAGTGTGGGGTATTTTATGCGTATCCCCAATGGGGTAAAATCATCTTTAAGGAGTTTATGCTTTATGAGTATCTTGGATAGCACAAAGCTACCTCTTATGGGACTTAGGAACTTATATTGGGCAATGCATAGCTACCTCTAAGGGGAAGGCATTGCCCATGTGACCTAGGGAAACACTATGCTTTCTGTTTACGAGACTTTGCAATTTACCTTGACAAAGACATAGGTGCCTCTTATAGGAAGACATTGGCACAGTGGCCCAGACAAGACGAAGCTTTTTCGCTTATGGGACTTAGGAATTTACCTTGGACATCACATAGTTGCCTCTTTTGTAACCCCAAATGATGATTTCTTTTAAATTATTAACTTTGGGTTGGTTATGACTGCGGTGTTTTTTTAATGTTGGCTGATGGCTAGTTGTATTTGGGTTTCCCATTTATATGCTAGCACCTGCATTGAATCAAGACACCTCAGGACTGGACCTTATCTGAAAACTGAATTGATCCCCTCACTTGATGGTTTCCCTTGGGTTGGTTTGGATCTTGGTTGGCCTCTTTTGGCTACCATCCATTCTCCCAAGCATTTATCTCTCATTCTGTTTGGTGATTTGTTGGATCCTCTTCCCTTTGGGATTGTTCGGATCCCTTCACCTTTCTTCAATGATTTTTTAACAGAAGCAACCTTTGGGGTTTCCTCTTCAGCTTTTGATTATTCTTCTTTGATCTGATGGAATTTTATACTGCCTTACTAATACTAGTTGGACTGACCTCCCCCCCTTTTGGTTTGATTTGGTTTACGGGGTATGCCTCGTCTCCAAAATATAATTTTTATTGTAGATCATTCGCCACCTTTTTTTAAAAATTCTTTGGAGAGTTAGGGTTGGGACCGCCCTCTCTCCTAGTATGCTTGCTAAATTGGTTGATGATCATTTATTTGTATTTTGGTTACTAAACCTCTATGTTGAGGTTGGGCTATTCGGTGTTCTATTCTTTTTTTATTCCCCGCTTTTTGGACCTAGAGTTAGTTTGGATCCTTAGTCCTCGGTTTAGTTCAAATCAATCTGTTAACAAACTATTCGTGGTTATTGGGCCTGTCCATATCCACCTTTTTCTTTTACTGGGGTATGCTCCTTTTATTTTGTATATTCACATGTTTTTAATGAAATTTTCACATTTTCATTTAAAAAAAAAATACAAGAAGACATTAGCATGGTGGCTGGGGGCAACATTGATACGTGTAAAATATACATGTATTTAGAGGCTTATTTTGGTATATATTTGATGCATTTGCATGTATATTTAGTGTATTTTAGTTTGTTTCCTTTGTTGGGCGTGACACTGCGTATCTTGTGATTTTTACAGGAAACAAAGCTTATTTGCAAAGATATCAGTAGGACGGCCCGGACAAGAATGTCGAATGCGAAGAGATGATCAAATACACGAAAAAAATGACGAAGAACAGAAAACATGGTCTGCCCGTGTATTATTACACGGCCATGTATTTTCCACCCGTGTGATTTACACGTTCGTGTGATTTGTTCGAGGAAAAATTTCAGAGACGGAATACATGACCCAGCCGTGTATTAATACATGATCGTGTATATTTGTTCCAGACCAAAAAAGAAAAGAAAACCGAATACAACACTGGACCATGTAATAGTACACGGTCGTGTACTTTGTCTGTTAGTGGATTTTGTTCCCTAATTTCATCGGGACTCTACCAGTTAGCTCTGAAAATATCTATAAAAGGAAGACCAAGCCCTACAAAAGGGACATGATTTTTACACCACAACACACAAAATAAAGAGAGAAAAATACACTACAATGAAGAACGACACAAGACCTTTCGCATCTACGAACGCGCAAGAGTTCAAGGCTTTGAAGAAGGATCCATCTTCACAAGAAGGGTTCTATCCTCATAATGTAGATCTCTTGTTCTGTATTTAATACGATGTCAACTTATTTGATTTTAAGTTTGTCAATGAATTAGTTTTCAAATATGTCAGGCTAAACTTCTTGATCCTAGGGCATGATCAAAACTGTGGATTCATGTTAATTCTAATTTTGATTGTTTCTTCTTAATTGGTTTCTTGTGTTCTATTTATGAATTCGAGTGCTTGTTTCTTATAAATTATCTGATCAATAATTTGCTTATCTTATTTGTGAGTTTAAAATTCGGGAGATTGGATCTAACTTATAAAGAACGAATTCATAATATAAACGGGGATTGAGTCGGGAGATCTATATCTTTTTGTGGGGTATTACTTCGATTCTAAGATCTTTTAGGAGTTAATATTAATTGTTGATTAGGGGTACCTTCAATTCTTATTAATCAATTGTTATGCGCTACTCAGGAGAGAGGGATAAACTATTTAGGAATTGAAGCCATAGAAATACAGAACTGGTTTTGATGAAACATTAATTGGAATTAATATTGATGAAGCATGTTGAGATTATGTTCTTAGAGTTACTTTCGTATTTATTGAAACCTTGTGAAGTTCGATTCTTTAATAATTTTAAAAAAATTATTTAATAATTTAATATTAGTTTAGATAACAACTCTTTGATTTTGGCCGCTTCAAAAAAATTGTGATACGATATTTACTGTATTTTATGTATTTTGTAATCAATCCCTGAGGAACACGACCTTGCTCGCTGCTATCTGGTAGCTACACCGTACCTTACAGTATAATGAAAAGATTTTCACGATCAAGTTTTTGGCGCCGTTCGGAATTGAAAGATTCTACATAAATATAATAATAAGTAGTTTAATCTTAATTGAAGCATTTATTTTTTCTTAGATTTATTTTTAACATTATTTTTCTTGAATGCAGGTAGTGCATGATCATTCGTTCCAGATCTGTTGAACCGATACCCATTGACTTAGATAAAAAACACAGCAAAAGTTAAGAAGGAGATCGAAAGCGATGGTAGAGGGAAACGATAGGGATGGTGTGAACAACAGAAACAACAAGGAGCGTCCACCAGATACTAATGGACAGAATCAGATAGAGGAGTGGCTCGTGCGAAGGGCAGTTAGGGATTACTTCAAGCCTAAGTTAATCAGAGATATGAGGGAGTGGCCTGTCTACCGATTAACGCAAACAACTTCGAACTAAAACATGCCGTGATCTAGATGGTGTCACAAAACCAGTTTGGGGGTGAGTTGTAAAGGATCCAAATACGCATCTAGTGCAATTTCAAGAAATCTGCGATACTGTAAAGAAGAATAGTGTTTATGAAGATATCACACGATACCACCTTTTCACCTTTTGTCTACGCGATAAGGCTAAGGGATGGTTATCTTCATTAACACCACCCGCAGCAGATTGGGCAGAACTGAGTTCAAAGGTTTCTAGCTAAGTACTTTCCCCCGAGTAAGATATTGCAGTTAAAAAGTGAGATCGCTTAGTTTAGGCCGTTAGATGGAGAGCCATTGTATGAGGCGCGCATGGGGACATGTTTATAGAGTTACTAAGAAAGTGCCCTCAATACGGATACCCCCGATTACCAACAGGTATAGTACATTTACAATGGTTTGAGTGGAAATTTGAGAACTATTATAGATGTTGCATCTGGGGGTGCACTACTAGAGAAGATCCTGATGAGGCACTAGAATTACCTGAGGAAATGACAAATAAAAATTACCAGTGGCCATCCGAGAGATCTAATGTCAAACGTGTGGCGAAGGTCTAGGATGAGGATAAGATTGCAATGCTCACCGAGCAAGTGTCCGTGCTTAATATGAAACTGCATACGATACATCAAGCGACTCTGAGAGATCCTGCAGTTGTTGAGGAAGAAGCGATTTTGTGGGGCAAAGGAATTTGAACAACAACTATTGAAACAATTAGACACCCACACATTATCATCAGGGGTTGCGAAACCACGAGAATTTTTCTTATGCTAATAATAGAAACATTTTGCAGCCACCTCCGGGTTTTAATGTGGGAAATCAAGGTAGGGCGGAGTCGAGTGAAAAGAAAGTGTTTGTAGAAGAGATGTTAGACTCATTTATCGGAGAGACAAGAGTTATACTGAATAAAGATAAGGCTAAGATAGACAGGATAGAGGAATAGGTTGCTCTACTGAACACAAACGTCAATGCAAGGTTGAAGTCTTTGGAGATGCAAGTGGCCTAAATTGCTACAGCAATGGAAGGCCAACATCAAAAGGGCAAATTCCCAAGCGATACGGAACTTAACCCACGGGAACAATGCAATGCTATTCATCTAAGGAGTGGTACATAATACGAGGGCCCAAAGACAGTTCAGAGGAAGCAATAAGAGAATCAAGCGTCTGGCTCAAGACGTAAAACTTAGCGCTTTCATGAGGCAACCTAAATTTTTAATCGCCTTTGTTCAATTTGATTTTGATTTTTACTAACTTAATTTTTAGTTTTTTTTTGTTTTTGTGAGTTGTTGTGTAGGAGGCGTCATGGCACACTCCAAGTTTTATTCTAAAAAAAATTGAAAATTCATATTACACGGACCGTGTAAAAATACACGGTCGTATATTTTGCAAAAACAGAGACCGAATACAGAGGTTGGATATGTATTAATACAGGACCGTGTATTCGGTTCGGGACATATTTTCTTCTCCCTTTTAACTTCAAACACTCCAAATTTATCCCACTTCTTCACCTTCTAAACCCTAGGTCCGAAAATCTCACTACAAATAGTTCATATACTTCTCTCTTTCCTACTTCAAATCTTCAAGCTAGAGTTCATATACTTCTCTCTTTTAAGAAACCCAACACAAATTTCTTCCAATTCTTCACTTTCACTTAGTCTTCTTCAAGTTTGGGGGGGTTATTTTCGAAAATCTCAGATTTCAAAAAAGCTTCATACCCAAATTCATAGCTTCAAGAGGAATAGAATGTGGGGTTAGGAGAAACATAAGAAGAAGGAGGGAGCCAACGCCGAAACCCAAGCCATAATACGAGATGAACTAACTGGAGTATATCAACGTCGTCCTCTGGGATGAAACACACAGAGCCCGTTGGGACAATTACTTAATTTCGACAAGGTATCCCGATGAACATTGTCTCACTACATTGGGATTATCGAATGATTTTCGTGATTTATGTGGGTGAATTATTTGGGATGTTTTATTGAATGGTAATTGGACAATATATGTGGTAATGGTAATTGGACAATGTATGTGGTATTTACTTTTGAATTTTTGAGTAGCTTTGAATTGGTTATTCAAAAAGGAAATTTGACAGGGATAAGGTTTAGATTAGCAAATGAGCTAAGAGAGCTTTCTATTGATGAATTGAATGCGATTTATCAAACTCCGGCTTGTGGGGTGAAAGAGCATGAGGAGTTTGATATGCTTGGTTTTTGGAAGGAGATAATAGGGCGTGGAATATATACACCAAGTGCCTCGAAGGCTTCAAGTATTAGGAACCCTGTTTTCCGATATGTGCAACACACAGTGGCAGAAACGGTGTTCGCTAGATAAAAGAGCAAGGGGTAATCCATACTGATGAATTGTTTATTTTATGATGTATGGCATCAGGAACTGAGATGGTGCCCAATGTTAGGGCATTTATTGCTCATCAGTCTGACAAGTTTAAGAATCAGGTGAAAAAGGGAATTTGTCTTGGAGGACTTATTATACCTATCATCGAGCACTTTAACATTAGTTTTAGTGGCTATGCACGTGCAGATGGTGGGAAAAAATCGATTTGAATGTCTTGTCCGCAATGAACATGATTAGGTATGATGGGCATGATTATTGGCTTCTTCATGTGGATATGACTAAGATTAAACTCCCAAATCTGGATGCTACCCCAATTCGGGATAGGGGTAATTGGCTTATGAGGGGAGAACAAGTTGCTGCTGCTCAAGATGAGCAAGATGAGCCACGAGTTGAGACGGATAGGCCAAAATCTTCTAGGTAGTGAGGTAGGCGACATGGGGATTTAAATGAGAGAATTGAATAGTTGGAGGTTCATGTGGGCTCGTTGATGGAAGATACATACCAATCTTCGGCTATGGTGGATGGGTATCACACCGAATACTTGCAACACTTTGGTACAATTACCCAACATCAACAACAGATGTATGTATGGATCAGTGGCATATCCAGCAAGGCTACTATCCTCCACCTCCCCCACCACAATGATCCATATAAGTACTTATTACGCATTCCTCTTTCTTTTGATAACTTCCCTATGTGTTCGGGAAGAAACATGATGTAAGTTTGGGGGGGTTGTCAAGAATGCGTGATTTTGTACTGTTGCATGTTTGTATTGCATATAGGTTGCATGTAGAAACACATGAAATTTGCATAAAAATTTAAAAAAAAATCATTTTTTTAGCATTTTTATTGCTTTATCACGTTTATTGCTTTTGTGTGAGTTAGATTTAGAAGTATATGTGTACAATTTTTGAAGATGATTTAAGGCTAATTTTGTTTTAGCCTACTTAACCTAAAAAGCTTACCTATGAATCCATGATTCTCTAGTTAGCGACTTTGAGCCTTAACTTTGTTTATTGTTAGCAACCATTTGAGCTGTAAACTTAAAATGTTTTATTCCTAAAATTTGAGCTTATAGAGATGTTTATTTTGAGGGAGGTGTGGTTTAATTTTAAAAAATACAGAATGTTGGCAAAGAGGGATGAGCAGTGAATAAGTGAATGAAAGATGAAGTTCGAAATATTTTGAATAAAAAGAATGAGAAAAATCGAGCAAAAGAAAAGAAATTCTGAAAAATTAAGAGCTTAAGGCAAAAGAAAGAAGGCAATGGCCTAAAAATGAAAAGGAAGAAAAAGGGTGGAAGAAGAAGTATAAATTGAAAAAGAAAACAAATAAGTGAATGTGTAACACCAAAAATTTGAGGAAATAAATCATACAATATCATAAGTTAGAGATTTTGGCTTGACCAATTAGGAATTTAAATGACAACATAATTAACACTTTCAAAATAAAAACTTATAGCAAAATAAACCTTATACTACTATTATTTCACTATTAATAATAGAGATTAAAATAAACCATATATTACTATTTTTTTACTATCGATAAAAGTATAGATATATCCATTTATAATATTGTTAATAATATTTTAGTAGGAATAATAAATAATATGGTATTAAAAAAAATCTGATTTATATTTTTCAAATACACTTCATAAAAACGTCAATTGTTGCATTTTAATCCTTCAGCAAAAACTTACATTACGTTATACTCAACCTCGTGAATTAAACTTAATTATTATATGCATTAGTTAATACTAAGTTTAATTAATATGTAATCTAATTAATACTTACATTAAATCTAACTTTGACGCCAACTATCTTATATATATACATACAATTTTCTCTTACCTTAAAGGTGGCAGGCTAAAAGGTACGGAGATTTTATTTCTCTTCTCCTTTTCTTTAAAGATGAAGCTCTTATTTTCCTATTGTGTGTAATATGTGCGTGTTTACGAATATGTATATATATGTAGTATATAGAATATTGTTTGTTTATATATATATATATATAAATGCAGGTAAAATCTTATAAAAATATTTTAAAAAATAGTGCTTGTGTGTGTCTAGTGAATGTGTTTGTGTGTATTATAGTATATTAATTAATATGCATACATGTATATATATATATTTATATATATATATATATGTATGTATGTATTATACTGCATGTGTGAATATATATTAATATATGTATGCATATATACTTTGGTGATGTGTCTGTGTGTGTGCTTCTATATTAATATGTATGTGTGTTTGTGTATATATGATATATTTTGTGGTGCCTCGTGTGTGTATTTATATATATATGTATGTGTGTGTGAGTGAGATAGTAATAATAAATGACATATGTGTTTAATATTAAATAAGTATATATATAATCATAACATTCATATTAGTATAAGATTCATATTATAACTTCTATAATATTATTATTATTATTATTAAGATTTTAAATTTCTAAGACAAATTATCATAATAAAATTTTTAGGTAACGAGGACTTTAGAGAATAGAAAACTTACATTCTTCATCACTTTCTAAATCAAACGTAACTTTTGAGGTGGGGTTTTTCCTAACTTTATGTTTATTTGTCCTTGTTAAATGCCTTATATGTGTTAGCTGATAATTATGCAACTATGTGCTACGTGTCTATAGTCGTATGGGACCATACGTACAGAGGTCCGGGGCATAAAAGTTTCCTCCGGTGAAATCCCAGCAGTGCGAGCCATGTTTCAAATACAATAGCTACAGCTACAGTTAAATCCCCAATTTACAAGAATGTTATTATGTGATATATATTTATGTATTTAGCTTGGACAAATTACCTCCACGGAGCTGTTGATGCTCACCCCTAATATAAATTTCTATTTCAGATTGATGATGGAGTTGGTTGGACATGTGTGGCGGTGACTCGAATAAAAAATTTAGAATAATGAATTGTTATTTCTATTAGCTATCTTCTCTATTTGACTATTTTTAAATAAATATTTTTGGAACTTGAATTATTTATGTAATAAATTTTAGAATTGTCTTTTAATCTTTTAAATATTATTATCTAGTTCACTTAAATATTCTTTTAGAATTCTTATAACACATTTTTTTATCAAATCGTACTTTCATTTTATAAATCGTGTTTTACTACTTTGAAATTATGAAAATGGGATATTACAGAATGCTTCTTGAATAAATTGGGTTGTGAGTTGAATGTCTGTGTGCTTTAAATTCTATTTGCTCAAGTCAAGTCACTTAATCCATATTTTTCTACTCTAAACAAAAAGCCTACACTACAACCAAAGAAAAGTCCTTTTTGATTTTTAAATTGTGCACACTTGAATGGTAGAGATGTTAGACGATTTTCAAGCCTATGATAGTTCTACTTCACTTAATTTATTTGAGCGTATACACTTCCTATTTACTTTGAGAGTTGAGTGATACACTTTGTCTTGTGAATCGCGATGTCGAATACCCAAATGAGTATTGATTATGCCGAAATTACAATTGATGGCTTTTTGAGAATGAGTTACATGTTTGCTAAAGTATGTATTTTATTGAGATTATGTGTTTATAGTATTCTTATGTTGTTCTATCCACCCCATTACATGTGGTTATTTTTCTTAGTTTACTCGGGGATGAGCAATGGTTCAAGTTTGGGGAGATTTGATACGTGTAAAATATATGTCCATTTAGGGGTTTATTTTGGTATATATTTGATACATTTGCTTGTGTATTTAGAGTGTGCTTTTATTGGTTTCCTTTGTTGGGCGTAATACTGTGCATTCTTATGATTTTTACAGAAAATGGAGCTTTATTTGCAAAGATATCAGTAGGACGGCCTGAATAAGGATGACGACGAAAAGACGATCAAATATGCGAAGAAAACGACGAATAATAGGAAACATGGTCTGCCCGTGTATTATTACATGGCCGTGTATCTTATACCCGTGTGATTTTACAAGTTCATGCGATTTGTTTGAGGGAAAATTTCAGAGACGGAATGCATGACCCAACCGTGTATTAATACACAATCGTGTATGTTGTTCCAGACCAAAATAGAGAAGAAAATCGAATACAAGAATGGACCGTGTAATAGTTCACGGTCGTGTACTTCGTCGGTCGTTGGATTTTGTTCCCTAATTTCATCAGGAGTTGCTTCAATTCTAAGGTCTTTTGGGAGTTAATATTAATTGTTGAGTAGGGATACCTTCAATTCCTATAATCAACTATTTATGCACCACTCGAGAGACAGAATAAACTAATTTAGGAATTGAACCCATAGATACACAGAAACTAGTTTTGATGATGAAACATTAATTAGAACTATTGGTGAAGCATGTTGAGATTATGTTCCTAGGATTGCTCTCGTATTTTTTTATAACCTTGTGAAGTTCGGGTCTTTAACAATTTTTAGATATTTTATTTGATAATTTAGAATTAGTTTACGATATTTACTGTACTTTATGTGTTTCATATTCAATCCCTGAGGATTACAACCTTGCTCGCTGCTATCTGGTAGCTACACCATACACTTGCGATATAGTGAAATGATTTTCACGATCAAGCACGAAGCTTTCCGCTTATAGGACTTAGGAATTTACCTTGGGCGCACGCCTAGCAGTCTCTTATAGCTCAGAAGGTATTGGTATGGTGCCCAAAGCAGTGTGAAGCTTTCCATTTACGAGACTTAGGAATTTACATTAGACAGTGCATGATTGTCTCTTATAAAAAGGCATGGGTCTAGTGGCCCAGGACAGCGTAAAGCTTCCCGCTTACAGACTTCGTAATTTACCTTTGACAACACATGGTTGACTCTTACAAAAAGGCATTGGCCTGGTGGTCTGGGGTAGTGCAAACCATTTTATTTATGAGACTTTGTGATTTACCTTGAACATGTTATGACTGCCTCTTACAGGAAGACATTGGTCAGGTGGCCTGGGGCAGCACAAACGTTTGCTGCTTACAGAACATTATAATTTACCTTGGAAATTGCATGACTGCCTCTTACACGAAGACATTGGCCTAATCGCCTGAGGCAGCCGGAAGCTTCTCTCTTTGGCATTATGTTCCCAACGGAGCGCGAAACTTCTCTATGTCCTTAGTTTGCCTAATGGAACGCGAAATTTCTCTATAGAACTTTATTTGCCCAACAGAGCATGAAGCTTCTCTATGGGACTTAGTTTGCCTAACGGAGCGTGGAGCTTCTCTTTTTGACTTTGTTTGCCCAACAAAGCGCCGAGCTTGTATAAGGGACTTAGTTTGCTTAACGGAGTGGGGATCTTCTCTATAGGTATTTGTATGTCCAACGGAGCGCAGAGATTTTCTATGGGACTTTTGTTGCATATCATGGATAGCAAGGAGCTGCATATTATGGAGAGTTTGCAGGGTCTAGGACAGCCGAAGCTGCTGCTAATGTATTCCTGGATAGTCGGGAGCTATCTATTACGTATAGGGATTGCAATGGGGTGGGTTCAAACCTGGACCCACAATGAACCCGCCCCGTCTAGATCCGTTATGAATCCGCCCCGCCGGGTCCGAGGCAGGTAATGGGTTTAGTTTTTTTGAACCTGTCGGGTGGACCTGTTACCCGCCCCGCTACATTAAGCTTTTTCTTAATAGTTTATATTTATTAATTGTTGAATATGTTTCCCCAATTATGAACCTTTTCAGTCTGAGGACTTTTGGTCGAGTATTCAAGCACAACAATGAGTTTCTTTTTCTTTCTCTTGGATTCGCTAATTCTCTCTGCTCTCTTATCTTTCTTCCTCACTTCACTCCGGCAAAGCCTTTCTCCTGAGCTTCCAGTCCGACGCAAGTGCGAGAGCAGCCCACATCAAGTCTTCTTCATCAAGCTTTTCCGTTATTCATATTTGTCCATGGGTTCCCCCAATTTTCCAAGAGCAAATTAATTTAAACAATAATTTTGGTTTACTTCTTACGGATCTATCATTTAGTTTAATTAATTTTATAATTTGTATTTCAAATCACTTCTGGTTTAATTATTTCTTGGGCCATTCAATTTTATGCATGTATTTTTAATGAATTTACTCTCTAACCCACTAAGCAAACCAGATTTGCCTATTTCTATAAAGTTAATTTTGTGGCAATTTATTTAAATTTCTTAACTGAATGTTGGCTAATTAATGTTTTACAAAATTGGATATGAGCTTTTGGAATATGTCTTTCCTAATTGTAGAATAATCGCGCTCAATAGTATTGGCGGGTTAAACGGATCTAGACCCGTCCCGTCAGGTCTAAAAGTGGGGCGGGGCAGGTCCGGGTCCCACTTTTACTTGGCGGAGCGGGTCTCGGGTTTGGCCAATCCCACCCCGTTGCCATCCCTAATTACGTATGAGAATCTTGAAAGGTCTGGGACAACAAGAATTGCTTCTTATAGTGTCCTAGATAGCTAGGGGCTATCTTTTACAAATGACGTCTAATTGAATGGTCAGGGACAACAGGAGTTGCTGCTTATGGTGTCCTGGATAGCCTGGGCTACCTCTTACAGACGAGATCACCTAGGGCACAACGCCTGGGGTGTATCACCTAGGGCGTGTCCTAGATAGCTTAAAGCTACTTCTTACGGATGAAATCACCTGGGGCGCAACGACTACGGTGTATCACATGGGGCGTCTCCTTGATAGCTTAAAGTTACCTCTTACAGATAAGATAACTTGGGTGCAATGCTTGGGGTCTATTGTCTGGGGCTTATCTAGGATAGCTTAAAGTTGCCTATCACCTGGGCGCAACACCTGGGGGTGTTGCCTGGGGCATATCCTGGATAGTTTGGAGCTACATGTTACTAGAGCTGGTAAAATACAGTTCGACTCGTGGGTTAGCCTGATGGGCCCGAGGTTTGGGCTAGACTAGGCCATGATTTCTAAACTTGAAAAAATTCGATCCTATTTGGCACGGCCTGACTTTTAGCTAAATCTGATAGTTTTTGTATACAAAATGCTCACGACGGCTGGACTGGGCTAAATATTTTCAGAGCCCAAGCAAAATCGACTGAATTTTTTCAAAGGCCCGATGGACTAGGGTTGGGCCTTCCCGGCCCATTTTCAGTTCTACCACTTATGTATGAAGTCGTCTGGGGTGCGTAATATGTTGAACTGAGAGGAGAGGGGGAGCTTCACATGTCCCCTTACTGGTGAGATTGGTTATTGGTCCTTGCTTGGGACATAGCTTTTTCACGTGTTGCTATGTAGGGTTCTCTATTTACGTGGATATCGCTTGATGCTTTTCAATTTTTGTCTTTGGTGAGAACTTGAGCTTGAGGCGAAGACCATTGTACCTGAGTTTATTCCCACTCGGTCTTTCTAAGATTAAGTCATATGCTGGTGGATATGCTTTCTTCTTTCATAAAGTTTATAGCCCTTTGACTAGTAGTAATGCCTGTGTTGGCTTCATTTGATTCCTTTTTTTATGGTCGAAGTGTACTTGATGCATCTCTATCTTCAGGAGGTCCAGTGGTGGCTTTAACAACTTCAGCAATAGGAGGGTCTCGTCCCTCTTCCGTGCAAAGGTTAAGAGAGCACCAGGGGTGCCCGACATGTGGAGAAATTGATCAAGTGAGGGTCGGAGTCGCCTGGTTGAGTGCAGTCGAGCGTGGGGTAAGGCTCAACGGTCAAGCACGCGAGGGGGGTTTCTGGTCGATTGTGCAAATAAAGTTACGAGGCGAGGACCAAAGTCGGCCAGTTAAGTGTGGCGAGCATGGGGGAAGGCCCCCGGTCGAGCGCCAATTGAGGGGCGCAGGGTCACTTGGTCGAGCGCACGGGAGGGCGCACAGGCGCTAGTGGGAGGTTATTGCACTAAGATCCATGTTTGACCAATTAGCATATCCGAAGCTCTACTTAGGCCAAGTTACCGGATGAAAAAAGTCTTATTCTCTTACAATCTGTAAGTTGAAAAGAAAAACATTGGTTATTATATCCCAAATAATAATTCTTTCTATATATAGCATGATTAGATTTGATTTAATCATAGTTCCCACTTTTGTTTGGAAAAGTGAAAAGAACAATGATAAATTTATTAAATGTATTCATCAGCAACGTTTTGTTGTTGCTTGTCCCATATTTATGCAAGTGTCCATTCATGTTAGCCTATCCCATGTTTATGTGTGATCATTCGTATCATATTAACTTGTCCATGTCTGTGACTCTGTGTAAGTATCCACTTCATGTTTATGTATAATTCAGACCACGAAATTGAGGTGAGCTGACACACGAAAGTGTAGCGACTCGGATGAAAAACTCAAAATAAAAAAAAATCATATAAACTATACCTTTTTTAAATTTTTTTAATTTCTTAATGAAATTAGGTCAAATAAAATAAAATAAAAAAGGACCCCCTCTATCTCTGCCACTGTTTGATCTGTATCCAAGATCCATATATTTACGAAAATGTGAAGGGATAACATTTCATCATTATCTATTGGAATTGATTAATCAAAGTTCTGACCTTATTTGATGTCTATTAATTACTGTATGTTTATTATGTTTAAGCAATTGAGTTTGTATTACTGGCAGAGTATAAGTGGCAGTTACAACTTCTTTTGTTATTTAATGAGGTAGGTTCGCGGGGTTTGCCCGGGATATCCGTCCTATTGAAGTTTATCTTGATTTTGAAAATAAAACTTAAAATATATTTTTAATTTATTGGGTTAGACCAGGCCACGTGAAAATTATTGTTTGACCATACATATTTAATTTTCACTTGATAAATGATCATATGTGACATATTAATCCTGAGTGACATGAGTAATAATGAGACCACAAGTCGTTAGATATACATAAAAACGTACGACAGTATTTTGATTTTAAATATTATCATGTACATAGATGAAATTTCCCAAAACTGTAGATAAAAAAAACTGGAGTTTCGATGAAAAATTCTCGATCGATAATGCTCATTGTCACTAAGAAAAAAGACTGACATTCAAAATATGACATAAACCACCAAAACAAGATAAGCCTACTAAACAATATCTTGAATAATATTTTCTGCGCGGAACTTTTAATCTTAAAAAATAGAAGCAAAACGACGTCTCCCACTCCATAATTGATGCTAGTGGATCATTATTGTTGTAAAATCTGCGCATACGGATTGGATTATTGCTGAATTAATGGAGAACACGTTGGGAGTAGATTCTCTTATAAAACGTTAATTCATCAAACTGTATCCAGAACTGTTAAAAGGATGAACCTCATCCCTTCGGCTCCAGTGTACCCCTAAAGCTTTGTGGAGGAGGTGAGTCGCAACCAGATTCTCAACGGTCTTAGATTGAGTCAGCACACAAAAAAATATCCTCCAATCTGTTATTGTTGGGTATGCGGGTGTAAGTGTGAAAATGTGAGAGACATTGAGAAATAAATTGAAGGAATTATCGGTTTTATTCTTTTTATGTGATCGCTCACGATTCTTTACTGTTGTGATGCTCACTTGATCCCTCTTGGGGATTGCCCTCTACTGATCGATCCCTCTCGGGATGATTTTACAGAATGCTAAGAACATGCCTATTTATAGGCTTGATAAAGAAGACTACATCATATAATTTAGAATAAACTACTATGATAAGGTTTGGTAAGATTCATTCATAACCACACACTTAGTGCATTGCTCCACCAATATCAAATGGGTTGTTGAAGTGGATTTGTAGAATGCCAAGTGTAATTGCAAATTATATTTTAACACCCCCTCTTAATTTGTAATTTGGACATTCTTTCGAAGTTGCTCCAACTTTGAATTGTTGAAAATATTCTTTTGCAACTAAGCTTGATTTGTGCTTGGAAGTTTTGGTTTCCGTCACGATATCATATTTTCGCACCTTGTTGTGAATCTCACCTTAAATGACGGTAACCCTTTTTTTTATCCCCTCTCCTTTTTTTTAAAATCTTCAGTGCATCTTTTGATATTTTTACACCCGTAATCTGCGGAAGAATAGATCGAACTACCCCTTAGTGCATAAATGACAAAACTCTTGCATCTTTGGTCTTGTTCTCTTTATGCTATTTTGTAGCTGCTTCTGTTAGCGCTTCTTCCTCCTTCGGAGTATATGTGATATACTCTCTCTTAAACGATATCCCAAAGTTCATGGGACACGGACAACGTTCTCATTTGAGTAACGTTCTTCAACAAAGATAGAAATACTTTGTTGGATGAATGTGAATGCAATTTCACTATTGTTGGCTGAAGCCATTTTATTTTAAATTGGAGGAGTTATCAGGCCAAGGGATGGCTCTGATACCAAAATTGTTGGGTATACGGGTGTAAGTGTGAAAATGTGAGAGACATTGAGAAATAAATTGAAGGAATTATCGGTTTTATTCTTTTTATGTGATCGCTCACAGATTGCTTTACACTGTGATGCTCACTTGATCCCTCTTGGGGATTGCCCTCTACTGATCGATCCCTCTCGGGATGATTTTACATAATGCTAAGAACATGCCTATTTATAGGCTTGATAAAGAAGAATACATCATATAATTTAGAATAAACTACTATGATAAGGTTTGGTAAGATTCATTCATAACCACACACTTAGTGCATTGCTCCACCAATATCAAATAGGTTGTTGAAGTGGATTTGTAGAATGCCAAGTGTAATTGCAAATTATATTTTAACACCCCCTCTTAATTTGTAATTTGGACATTCTTTCGAAGTTGCTCCAACTTTGAATTGTTGAAAATATTCTTTTGCAACTAAGCTTGATTTGTGCTTGGAAGTTTTGGTTGCCGTCACGATATCATATTTTCGCACCTTGTTGTGAATCTCACCTTAAATGACGGTAACCCTTTTTTTTTATCCCCTCTCCTTTTTTTAAATCTTCATTGCATCTTTTGATATTTTTACACCCGTCTGGAAGAATAGATCGAACTACCCTTGGTGCATAAATGACAAAACTCTTGCATCTTTGGTCTTGTTCTCTTTATGCTATTTTTTGTAGCCGTCATATGCTTTCTTCTTCCTCCTTCGGAGTATATGTGATATACTCTCTCTTAAACGATATCCCAAAGTTCATGGGACACGGACAACGTTCGATTTGAGTAACGTTCTTCAACAAAGATAGAAATACTTTGTTGGATGAATGTGAATGCAATTTCACTATTGTTGGTCAAGCCATTTTATTTTAAATTGGAGGAGTTATCGTGCCAAGGATGGCTCGATACCAAAATTGTTGGGTATACGGGTGTAAGTGTGAAAATGTGAGAGACATTGAGAAATAAATTGAAGGAATTATCGGTTTTATTCTTTTATGTGATCGCTCACGATTGCTTTTACACCGTGATGCTCATGTGATCCCTCTTGGGGATTGCCCTCATCGATCGATCCCTCTCGGGATGATTTTACATAATGCTAAGAACATGCCTATTTATAGGCTTGATAAAGAAGAATACATCATATAATTTAGAATAAACTACTATGATAAGGTTTGGTAAGATTCATTCATAACCACACACTTAGTGCATTGCTCCACCAATATCAAACGGGTTGTTGAAGTGGATTTGTAGAATGCCAAGTGTAATTGCAAATTATATTTTAACACCCCTCTCTTAATTTGTAATTTGGACATTCTTTCAAGTTGCTCCAACTTTGAATTGTTGAAAATATTCTTTTGCAACTAAGCTTGATTTGTGCTTGGAAGTTTTGGTTGCCGTCACGATATCATATTTTCGCACCTTGTTGTGAATCTCACCTTAAATGACGGTAACCCTTTTTTTATCCCCTCCCTTTTTTTAAATCTTGATTGCATCTTTTGATATTTTTACATCCGTAATCTGCGGAAGAATAGATCGAACTACCCCTTGGTGCATAAATGACAAAACTCTTGCATCTTTGGTCTTGTTCTCTTTATGCTATTTTGTAGTCACGTCATTAGCGCTTCTTCCTCCTTCGGAGTATATGTGATATACTCTCTCTTAAACGATATCCCAAAGTTCATGGGACACGGACAACGTTCGATTTGAGTAACGTTCTTCAACAAAGATAGAAATACTTTGTTGGATGAATGTGAATGCAATTTCACTATTGTTGGCTGAAGCCATTTTATTTTAAATTGGAGGAGTTATCAGGCCAAGGGATGGCTCTGATACCAAAATTGTTGGGTATACGGGTGTAAGTGTGAAAATGTGAGAGACATTGAGAAATAAATTGAAGGAATTATCGGTTTTATTCTTTTTATGTGATCGCTCACAGATTGCTTTACACTGTGATGCTCACTTGATCCCTCTTGGGGATTGCCCTCTACTGATCGATCCCTCTCGGGATGATTTTACATAATGCTAAGAACATGCCTATTTATAGGCTTGATAAAGAAGAATACATCATATAATTTAGAATAAACTACTATGATAAGGTTTGGTAAGATTCATTCATAACCACACACTTAGTGCATTGCTCCACCAATATCAAATGGGTTGTTGAAGTGGATTTGTAGAATGCCAAGTGTAATTGTAAATTATATTTTAACAGTTATCTGGCGGATTCGAACCCCTACGTTGCAAGTGCGAGCGAAGCGGCCATCACATCACCCAGGTCCTTTAATTTGCACCGCTGAGCTATGCCCGGGGGTATTATTCATGCTACATCTGGTGTATTACATTTAGTGGATGGTTGAATTACTAGTGTCCCACTAATTATATGGATGATTGACTAGTATTTGATCTTAAGTAGTGGGACACTTGTTAATCATGTTCATTCACCAAGTGTATGTACATCTGGGATAGTATCTGGAAGATGGGCTCGAGGGCAGTGACGGAGCCACAGCTCCACTTACGGGGGCACGTGCCCCCGTAAGTTTTTTCTTTTTTTTTTCTATTTATTATTTATATAAAATTATTCTAAAGTTATAATTTACAAAATATTATTAACATTATAATATTATAAATTAAAAAAATATATATAATATTATTAAGAAAAAGTATTAATAGTGTTGTATAGCATTATTAGTATGATATAAATTTATAAAAACATGTTAATTACGTTAAAAATATGAAAATTGCCTCAATTAATTATTTTAATATAATTTATAATTGTAATTATTACACTACAAGCTGCAAAAATCAGTTTACCTACAAATTTATCTATAGGTAAAATATTAAGATAATTGTAAAGTGTAGGTAAAATCGTTGTAGGTAATATCATTGTAGGTAAATATTTACCTACAAAATCTAAAAGTTTTGGTAAATACCTACATTATTTCTGTCGATAAATTTAAAAGTTGTCTGTGATCTGTCGGTATAATTTGGGGGGAAATACTTTTTTTTTTATTTTGTCGGTATTCAGTAGGTAGTTGTAAAATTTAGTGACAAAATCATTTCAGTCGGTAATTCTGTAGGTAAATTGGGATTTTCTTGTAGTGTTATGTGCTCCAGCTTTAAAAAATTTCTGGATCCGTCCCTGCTCGGGGGACCTGTTTCCAGAATCTATTGCATGAGTTGTAAGTTGCAACCATGATACAATGACTAATGTACCCCCCATGCATAAAAAACTATAATATCTCAAGAAAAGCTGCTTTTCTTTAGCTGAGCTTATCAATCACTTTTTTTCATTTAATTAGAGCCAAAATAATTTGGCTAAAGTTTACACTTTTGCACAAGTGTCCCCCATGAATTAACTCCATGCATATAAATAGGGGCATAAGGACTCATTATTGTCCATAAGATATTACACTACTTCCTTTGAGCTCTTAATTAAGTGTCAAAATTTTGGTATAGAGATGGCAGCTGGTTTCTCTTGGCACTGGGCTTTGGCATTTGGACTACTCGGTAAATGCCTACATATTGATTATCCCTTTCTTTTATTTTTATCTACAAAACGGAAAGAAAAAAAATTCAGCATTTTGTTTCTTTCTTTTAAATATTGTGTGTGCGATGTAATTATATAGTTCCAAATTAGAATATATAATTTGCAAAAGTAACAATAATCTGGTACGTATGTACTAGGAAATTGATACCTAAGTTTAAGGCAATCATTATATTCAATCATGTGCATGCATGGCACAATCTTTAATTTTTTTTAATAAGTTTGGAGTACTGGTTAGAGGGGAGAGGACAAATTTCAAAGAAACTGAAAGATATCGGGTTCGAACGCCGGTCAACACCCTTTTTAAAGGGTGAGTGACACCACTTGAGCTACAAGCTCGTGGTATGGCACAATCTTTAATTAAGTGCACTTAATCGTACATTCAATAGGCCATGTATATGATTTAATCTAATTTAAAACTGAGTCCAATTTACATATTTTTTCCTTACATATATATGGTAACAATATCTTTCTTATTATTTTTTTGTAGGTAATATTGTCTCGTTTATGGTGTATCTTTCTCCAATGTAAGTTTCTCACACTTCATTTAGTTTCTAGCATTAAGGGATAATAACAAAAACCACCCCTGATATTTGGATTAATTACAAAAAAACCTCAGATATGTTTGAATCTACAAAGTGCTTTAAGGTTTGATTTTTTGTTAAATGTAAGTAATTGTAATATGTTTACAAATGTAAGGGAGTGTTTGAAATATTTTTTCTTATAAAGGGAGTAAAGTGTAATACAAAGGTTTTTTTTTTTTTATTTTCAAAAACCCTTTGAATTTTTTTTTTTAATTAACCCAAACCTGAGGAGTAGTTTTTGTAATTATCTCCGAACATTAATTGATACTTGGTTGAATTTAACTCGTATCTTGGATATAATGCAGACCAACTTTCTACCAAATTTACAAGAAAAAATCAAGTGAAGGATATCAATCAATTCCATATGTTACTGCCCTCTTCAGTTCCATGCTGTGGTTATTCTGTGGATATTCTATGCATTCCTCAAGTCCAATACAACTCTTCTCATTACTATAAATTCAGTTGGCTGTTTAATTGAGACTATATACATCTGCTTCTACTTTTTCTATGCACCAAAGAATGGCACGGGTACGTATATATGCAAATTAATTAATACAACAACCAATATATATTAATTATCAAAAAATTTCCATTAATTTTCAAATGCACTTCTCGGTGTATATATATTATATTAATGTTTAATTGTGGATTGATGTCATTTGAAATGCAGGTACAAACTGTTAAGGTGCTGGTTCTACTTATAGTTTGTGGGTTCGGATTTATCATTGTCGCAACTCGTTTCCTAGTGAAAGCCTCAGACCGTGCAAGCATTGTTGGATGGATTTGTTTAGTGTTTTCTTTATGTGTGTTCATTGCCCCATTAGGCATTGTGGTAAGAAAATGCATATAGTCTTATATGTGAAATAAGATCTAGGAATACTACTTTTATGTGTCTCAAGAAATATAGATACGTGATTATTTTTGATCCATTAATGTATTTTTTTGTTTATTTGCAGAGACAAGTGGTACGAAGTAAGAGTGTTGAGTACATGCCGTTTCTTCTATCAATGTTCCTTACACTTAGCGCCATCTTGTGGTTTTTTATGGCCTTCTCATCAAATATTATGTTATTGCTGTAAGTTCTTCAATACATTTTTTTATTTTTTTCACAAAATGAAAGAAGAAAAATAATAGTCAATTTTTGATTTATATATATATACATATCTCAATGTTTTGGTTGCACCAATTTTTATTTATTTTTCCTGTTTCGATATATGTAGATACCAAATGTGCTCGGATTCAGCTTTGGTGTGATTCAGATGTTGCTTTATGTAAAGTAAAAAATGCAGACAAAATGATCAATTCTGAAGACCAAAAGCTTCCTGAAATACAAAAGCAAGTTACAGTTTTGGAGGAGCAGATAAATATTCCTGAAACATTGACACATGACCAAATTATTGATATTGTAAAATTTAGTGCACTCTTGCAAGCAGAGAAAATCCCAGTAGTGGCTTCCCAGACGAAAAGTAATGGAATTTAATCAGCATCTCAGAATGATCAGAATTTACCTAAGCAATCTCAAGTTTAATTTGATGGGCAATTTAGTATATATAGAGTTGCATGCCTGTTTTGTTAGTATGGATACCTGTAATTCCCCCCAACCCCACTTCTTCTTTTCTTTATGTGAGTGCTGCACTTTGGTAATGATTTATGAATTATTGCAAAAATGATGAGCTCAATCTTTAGTTTGTTGTACAGGTATTTGCACACCTTTTATTAATAATCTATTCTCATGTGCAGTAATAACGATTAGTGAGTGTACCGGACAAATCTTAAAGTTAGATGAGATTTGTGACATAAAAGAATAATTCTAAGACGTATCCCTTAACCTTTGCGAGGGTACTGATCAACATTTAAATCTTGAGTTTTTCAATTTTTTTGAAATTTATCCGTTCCAATATAGAGAGTTTATAAGCATTCAAACATTTTATAATTATATCATGTTTTGAAGAGCTTATAAGCTCAGCCAAACACCGGTATTATTGTTTATAAATTTGTAAATACATATATATTTATATATGTATATATTAAGTAACAATTATATTTTATTCGTTCCTATGACTAATTCTACTATTCAATACTATGAGGTCGGTTAATGTATAAATCATCACTATTACCACTTAAAGATTAATCTAATATTGAAAATTCCGTGATAACAAAAAATTATAAATTAATTTTGTAATAATCTATATACGTGCTATCACTTTCTTCATTATTGAAATTGGCAGCTTACAAACAACAATTGTTTCACAATTTTGTTTTAAAACATTTTTGTGATGAATAACTATAATAGCCCAACTAGAAAATTACAAACAACACACGATTGCATTTCATATTGCATTTCAATTATATGGTATAATTCCAGAATTAGTACCTCAATTTTATCAAGATTTCGGTTTTAGTACCTCATGTCCTGAACTCATCGAATATGGTACATAACTTAACAATTTTTAATCACCGTCACTATGGCCGAGCCGTAAGTTGACCGTCTATTAACACGTGGAAACCTGCTGCTACAACATGTAAATATAGGTTAAAAAAACTGGTATTTTATTTTTTCCTCATTTTCACTTGTTTCTTTATTCCTAAAGCCTCGAAATTGCTAAGTTTGAGCTGAAATTGAAAATGAAGAAGGCATCAATTAGTCCAACTCTTCAAAGTCTTCTACCACTCTATAGACTAATGAAATGCATTATTGTTGTGGAATAAATGCATCATTGAAGACTTTGGTCAATTTAGCTACATACATTACAGAATATACAAAACGAAATTTAAAAAAACAAAAGTAAAACTCAGAAAATTGATAAAAGCATATATTCACCCAGAATTACCTAAATTGAAAAGTTGGGTAATTTGCCATATCAAACCCAAAAAAACATAAAACTTACAATATTAAACATACCATGAATATTCAGGAGTATGCTGAAGTTCTAATCTTTTTCGCCATGGAGCTTTTTCCTTCGAGCTCGAATATATCAGTCGACAAGTTCCAGTTTGGGACTGAAATCTGTTTTGGGGTTTTGAATCAGTTAGGAAACAATGTTGGAGTAAAGTTTTGTAATTTAAAATTGCATCCACTCCAAAAAACAAAATTCAGTTTATCTATAAAATTTACATACATAAATAATAGTTTTGTTACTAAATTTTATAGTTAAATACAAAATACCCATTACGTAGGTATTTACCAATGATTTTAGATTTTGTTGGTAAATATTTACTACAACTACTTTGTTATTAATGATTTAATTCATCTACACTTAATTTACAGTTATCTTAATACTAACTTATAAATATTTTGTAGATAAATTAATTTTTTTCTTGTAGTAATCACCATTACATCCCAAACGTATATTGATAATGTTACGGGTGTATTAGTGATATTGAAATAGATTATGAAATAGAATATTATGAAATAGATTATGAACTGTACCATTTTATGATGCAATCTCATCCTACCAAAAGAAAGAGGCATTCATGGGGTGGGGATGCGTAACAATATGTCAGTTAAAAAGGGAAAGCAAGAGATTGATTATTTTAGCCCAAAATAATTATTGTTGATCTTTCCATATGCAGGATAACTAGATTTTATTCAATAGTTTCTACTTTTGCTTGGAAAAGTGAAAAGAACAATGATAATTAATTTGTTGAATGGCCTCAGCAAACGATTGTTGCCTGTCCCATGGTTATGTAAGTATCCATTTCATGTTACTGCATCCAAATTCCAATATTCATTATGAGGGTTAGGATAACATTTCATCATTTTAAAAATATATGCAGGTGTATGTCAATTTGTCTCACTACCATTTGGAGTTGTTATTTTTATTTATCCAACAATATTGGGCTCGTATGGAGAGTCTCCATCGCATTGAGTCTTTTCCTACTTTTTTTACTATTTGAGAAGTGTGGATCATGTTTGTTTTACTCAATTTTATTTAAAATATCACATTTTTAACTTCTTACTTTCTACTCTCAATTCTCAACCATATATTCTCAATTCGATGCATATACAACAATGTTGTAAAAAGCTAGCCACTAGCTGGTGGCAGTGGGCCTGCGCCAGCGGATGTCGGGGTTAGGCGGTGAAAGTTTTTAAGGCGCCCCAACGTTCGTTTCAAAATGTCGGAGAAAGTGTTAAACTAGATGTTGTAACACTTTCTTACTAACAAGCAAAAAAGAAACACACGAAATAAAATTTATCTACAAGTTAAGAATAACTTGTGGAAGTGTCAATTATAACGAAATCACTAGTTGAAAATATCGTAGTACAACTCGAATATGAATGATTCAACTAGTCTAGGAAAAAAAACAAACTCCTACTGAGTAGATCTATT